>CM053788.1:13975000-14142500 GCA_028749045.1 Cupressus sempervirens
AATAAAGAGAGAGAGAGAGAGAGAGAGAGATAGAGAGAGAGAGAGAGAGAGAGAGAGAGAGAGAGATATGAGGTAGAGAAAGAGGATAAATAAGGGGAAGAAATGATTAGTTTACTTAGGAGGGAGGGAGACAAAGAGAGGGAGTGAGAGAGAGAGAGTAATTATGGCATGACATGAGAGATATCATAGATTTGGGAGACATGTGAGGTAGAGAAAGTGGATAAATAAGGAGAAGACATGGTGAGTTTACCTAGAGGAGAGAGTGTAAGAGGGTAATTATGGGGAAGACATTGTGAGAGGTAAAGAGCCATGTGAGTGAGAGAGGGTAAGAGACATGTGGTAGATATAGAGGGTGAATAGGCTAGGGGGAATGATATTGTGAGAGGAGTGAGGGGAGAGAGTTAAAGACTGTAGTTAGGGAGAAAGAGAGAGGGAGAGAAGAGGGAGAGGGTGAAAGACATGATGTAGAGATTAATACTAATTGGGGGAAAAAATGGTAGGAGCATGTGGGAAAAAAGAGAAAGACAAAAGAGGGGGAAGAGATGAGGTAGGGAATCAAATGGATGGATTTGGTGATGGAGAGAGGGAGAGAGAGAGAGAGAGTTGCGAGCTAGACATAGTGTCAAGGATGAGAGATAAAGAAACATGAGAGACTTGTTGAGACTTTAATTTAATGATTAATAAACAAACCATGTATTATAAAATTTGAAGCCTTAATAACTCTTTAACTCTTGATTTCTTTAAAGAAGTCCCACTACAACCTTTTCTTTATTGCAAATAATAATCTAGCTTTAAGGATAAAACTTATGCTAGCACTAATGCAAATGAAAACTCTAATTTCTATCCAAAGGTTAATTTTAATTACTTGAATAAAAAATATACATTTTGATTATATTAATTATTATCTTGGTGGTGATTTTTTTTTCAAAGGGAATCTATTGTATTAAGTATATTTTTGAAGTGAACATATAAAATCTATAATGTATCATAAAATTTTATATATTTAATAATTATTATTTATTCTTTTACATTAATGACAATAATGTCTTTTATTTGTTCGTCACAAGTGCTACTAGCTTATATATATGAGAAGGATAACTTTCGACTTATATATATATATAAACTAGCGCTAGTTTTTAGTAGAGATGGACGAGGATAGGTGAGTCCATAGTTTTTTATGTCACACTAAAAACTAAAAATAATAATGATGTCCCTATTTTGAACGAAAAAAATGTTCGAAAAAATATGAAAGAGACATGTCATTGGCCTTAGGAGACACGCCATTGATATGATATGATATGATAGATTTTAATGACGTCCACGAGACTAAAGTAGTCTATGGGACCCATGCAATCGCCCTCCCAAGTCAGGAGCCAAACTAGTCAGTTGCAAAGTTTTGGTTAACTTGTCTCTTCTTCTCTGAATTTTGATAATCAAATCCGCTGTTCTCTTCACTTGATCTTCCTCAAATAAATAGTTGAAGTCCTTGTTCTGCAAAATTTTTGTATAATTAGATCTGATGTCGTTGTAAGCCAAGCATTCCATGACAAAGTGTTGCTCTGTCTCCATTGTTCCCATATTGCAGAATAAACATGTTCTGTCTGCCCACTCTTCCTTTGGAACTTGCCATCTACTAGTTTCACATCGCAGCTGATGTGAACTAGTTCTAATTTGTGCCATCAACATTTTTGCTTTCCAGTTAATAGGTGCCCTTATATAGGCCTTTTCATCATGATTAGAAGTGGGATTAAATTCTTTAATGTAATAAGATTTTTTCCTCCCTATGTGTCTTGTCCACAAAATATTGCAAAATTTTTCATTGACAAACTTTTTTATTTCTTTAATGTTATCCGGGCAAGCTTGGATATTGATATCCCATTTTTGCATCCATTTGTCATTTTGTTTCATCCATGTGCTTTTCCGCCTCACAAGTTTTTCCTCTATTACCAACTTGGGCCAACGATGTGTTTCTAGACCTTGGGTTTTCTTTAAATAGCTTAGCATTTGGATCAATGCGACAACTTCTAATGGAAAGGAACCCACCTCTGCCAAAAGGATTTCATACGGAACTGTGGTCTTGACTTTAACATTGCATGTGATAAAGTGTTTTTGAATTCTTTCTACTTGCTGCCATTTCTGTTTGGACATACTACCGCCCCACACTTCACATCCGTATAGAATAACCGGAGTGACCAGCAAACCAAACAGAGTTTTCATGGTCATCCAATCCCATAATTTTGCGTTCCTGCACTTGTTTTGTAAAGAGTATAATGCCTTCCAGCCCCCTTGGATCCTTTTCGATCTACAAGTATCCCAGTTGAGTTTGTTATGAAAATCGATGGCCAAGTATTTGTACTCTTCCACAATCTCAAGGGGGCTATTTTCAAACAGAAACTTGTCTTGTATGCCCCTATTCTTCTTTAGTGAGAAGATCATAATTTTGGTTTTGCTAGTGTTAACTTGAATTCCTACCTCATGACAAAAAAATTCTAGTGCTTTCAAGTGCTCTTTCAAACCTTTAGCTATTCTAGCAAGAATTATGAGATCATCTGCATATAAGAGCAATCTTATCACGAAGTGGGCCAGCTGCACCCCTTCACCATTGGTCTTGTTTATCCACTCTTCTAACTTGTCAATATAGAGCCTGCATAGCGTTGGAGAAAGCGGACACCCTTGCTTAACCCCGATGTTGCTGTCAAAATCTTCTGATATCCCTTCTGTCGTTCTGATTTTAGCTTTGACCTGCTCATATAATCTGTAAACCGCTGACCTAAGTTCTTTAGGGACATCCAGCTCTACCATTCTATCCCATAGTTTATTACGTGGCACTATGTCAAAAGCTTTTTTAAAGTCCACGAAACAACAAAAAGCCTCGTTCCCCGGAGTGTCCCAAAATTTCTCTATCAAATGCTTGAGAGTGATGCCATGATCTATAGTAGAGTGTTTCGGTCTAAAGCCTGCTTGCCCTTTTGCATGTTTGCCTTCTGTTTCAGCCCAGTTGCTGATTTTTTGTTCTACCAAACTACCAAATAACTTGCCCGTGCCAGGTACGTTAAGAAACACTGTATGTTACGCTTTCATTTTATACGCACAATTCTCTTATATACAATGACATTTATAGAAAAAATCATTCCTACAACTCAGGGTTTGACGGTTTTGGATTGAAGCTCTTGGTAATTATCAGTTTTGTTTACATCTTGTTTCGGTCATGACATAATTTGCAGAGGTCAGTTTTAAGTTGGTCCTCGCTGTTACGTCTTTCTCTGTTTTTAGTTCAGAATGGTTGTATTTGTTAACCCTCTAATGTTCATAATCGACGACGTTTGAGAAGTTCACGTTCTAAATTTCTCTTTCCAAAGGTTTTTTCACTTGTACTTGCTCTTCAAGATTTCATTTTTGAAGTATAATTCTTGTGTACCAGAGACATTTTACTTTTGTCTTACCTATTTAACGTGTTAATTTTAATTTTCTAAAATTTTTGAACTTACTATTTTGAATTTTTAAAATTATAATATTGAGTTTTTTTCCTTTGAAAAATTAGGGGTAAAAACTTTATTGAAACTTAGAACAATTGAGTACAAAACAGAAAAGGACCAGAGCCCCAGGAACCACCAGAGATCACAGAAAAAACAAGAAGGAGAACATCACTCCCCATCACCACTTTCATCCTCTACAAGAATCCTCTCCAGATCTTGACATAATTCGCAGGGCATCTGCTCCCACTCAACAATCCTCCGGCCATCAATATCTTTTGACGCCCATTTTGCCAGACAATCGGCTGCCCTATTCCATTCCCTTGGAATATGGGCATAAGACGCTGAATCCATTAGAGAGCTAACCTGTAATATCTGTTGTACTAACATAAATAGTTTCCAGCTAACCTAAAAAATCTTCCTCTCAAGGAGAAAATTAACCAGTTGTTGAGAGTCAGCTTCACAAATCACCTTCCGACACCCTAGAGCATAAGCCCGCTTCAAAGCATATAGGATAGCCAAGCCTTCCATCCTATTAACAGTCTGCACCCCTTTATTGGCCGAGAAAATAAAGACCATTGATCCAGAAGAATCCCTACCAATCCCACTAATCCCAGTCGAACCTGGATTACCCCTGGAAGAACCATCGGTGTTAATTTTCAGAAAACCAGCAGGAAGGGGCAGCCATTTCCCCATCCTTTGAACTTTATGTTTCCCACGCCTACCTCTCCTGACACAAGCTAAGGCTAGAGATATCCCCTATATACCAAACCTTCCATCTCCGCATCACCTTTCTCCAGTGGCAAAATAATCTCACTCTTAGCTTCCACAGTTTCATGGATCGTTCCCATAATTCTAATCCAAACCTGTTGAATCCCCAATTTTTTGCCTCAAAAGATTCTACGATTCCCTTCCAACCAAACTTTCCATAGTAGAAAATTAGGACCAACATACCAAACATTCTGCAAGAAGGGAGCCAAGGAAGGGGGCCTTCCCAATCTCATCCAAAACTCTGCCAGGGAGGAAGCATGAATGCATCAACTCTTCCAAACATCCCACCAGAAATGCCATAGTTGCAGTGTGAAGGGGAAACGAAAGAATAGGTGCAGAGAATCTTCCTCCCCACCACTACAGAGAACACACCTCGAAGGGCCAAGAAAACCCCTCTTCCGAATATTGTCCCAAGTCAAGCATCTATTCTAGGCCAACGTCCAAGTAAAGCAATTACACTTTGGCCAAGAGAATTTATTCCAAGCTTTCTTCCACCAATGAACTTCCCCCCTGCATATTGCTGAGAGAGTAGCTCCTAATAACCAGAAGACACAGTTTATGTACCTTTTGGATTAGGGGACCAAACCAACACATCACTATCCATAAGGGTGCTACAACTACGACCAGAAAGAATGTAATGAAGCTTAGCACACTCAACCTCCAACCCAAAAATAAGCTACTCCCTTGGAGTCTTCCATCTTGCTTCCACCACTTGCCCTTGAAGGGAAAATGACTTAAAGTCACACACCCTAGTCCATCCAGCTTCACAAAACCTCTGGGCCAATATACTCAATTGAGGATATTGGGTAACTATGAGGGGATAGCCATCCCAAGAATCATGCCAGAACTATGCCTCTATCCCACTCTTGCAAATCCAGAAGAGGCCACCCTTAATGAGCGCAACCCCTTTCTTGAGAGTATTCCAAATCATCGAGCCTTTCCCTGTCAAGCTATATCGAGGGATATCTTTCTAAGGGATCCCAAAAAAGTACTTGTGAGACAAGATTCTGGCCCACACCCGATCCTATTCCACACACCATCGCCAATACAATTTAGATGCCAGAGTAGTAATAGATAGAAATAATTGCTGTAATCAAAGACCACCAATCTTTTAGGGCTACAAACAGTCTCCCACTTAATAAGGCTCCACTTAGTTGAAGATAAATTACCAGCCCATAAAAATTGTCTAGCTAAGGAATCAAGGCTCTTAACAAAGCTCATCAACGCCACCTGAATCATACACCTATAGAGAGGAAGAGCTTGCACCACAGATTGAAGCAACTGGACTCGACTAGCAAAGGATAGCTAGCGATGTATCCAATGATTCACTTTGACATTGAACTTGTCCAGAATAACCTGCCATGAATCCCTAGAATGCTTGCCAACAGAGATAAGGATCCTAAGGTATAGCAATGGTAGACTCCGAATTTGGAACCTGAGAATATGAGAAACTCTTCATTGAATGGAAGGTGGGGTGTTGAAGAAAAAAATTGAAGACTTGCCGTCATTAATTAATTGGCCGGAAGCAGCAAGATAAACATCCAACACTCTGCGCATATTAGAAGCCTCCCTAATGGTAGCCATACCCATCAAAGCCGTATCATCCACAAACTGTAGGTGAGATTGTACAGGAAGACCCCCTCCCCACTGCCAACCCTAAATAAAGCCCCCTTCAACATTCCTTTTAATCAACTATCCCAAACCTTCCACCAAAAGAAGAAACCGGTAAGGAGAGAGAAGGTTACCTTGCTGCAAACCTCGAGAGGCCCCAAGGAGATCAGAATCCCCATTAATCAAAACTGAGAAGGAATTCGAATTCACACAACTCATAACCCAACGAATCCATTCCTCTGCAAAACCAAAGGCACGCAAAACCTTCTGGATGAAGGACTAATGAACTCTGTCTTAAGCCTTGGCCATATCCAGCTTGATGAACATAACTTTGTCTTTGGAATTGGCCATGGAATGGATAGTCTCTGTAGCCACAACCACCCCATCCAAAATCTGACGACCCTCCACAAAGCCACTTTGCTCTTCAGAGATTAGCAATGTAAGCCACTTTTTTAACTTTTCAGCAATCAACTTAGATATAATTTTATAGGTTACATTGCAAAGAGAAATAGGGTGAAATTGACTTAACCGGTCAACCCCCTCCCTCTTGGGAATGAGATCCAGGAAGGTAGAGTTCAGGGCCCGAAGCATTTGCTTATTCTTTTGGGATTCTTGAACAATTGCCAATAATTCAAGTTTGATATTGTCCCAAAATTCTTGGAAGGACTCAATCGGGAAGCCATCTGGACCAGGAGCCTTTTCTTTTTTCATCTAGAAAACAATCTTCTCTAACTCCTCCAACAATATGGCACTCATAAGATGCTCTTTCATTTCCAAAGAAACCAACGAAGGAATACAGGAAAGGACTTGAGCCTCTGCAGCTGAGTCTCCCTGCGATTCCACCCTAAATAAAGAAGTAAAATACTGCACAACTTCATTAGAGATATCCTGAGTAGAAGAGATAACCTCCTCCCTGTTCGTCACCAGAGATAAAATAGAATTACCATGTTGTCTAGCTTTCACCGAATTGAAAAAGAAGGCAGTGTTCTTGTCTCCCTCTTGAAGCCACTCAATCCGAGCTTTCTGTTTCCAAAAGATTTCCTCTCTCAACTCCCAGTCCTCCAATGTTTTTAAAGCTCTAGCTTCCTCCCGCAACAAATACTCAGACACCCCCTCCTCCCTAATCAACCTGGTAATATCATTCAGCTCTACTTGAGCCTCATATTTTGCTTGGTAAATGTTTCCAAAGCATTGTCGATTCCACCGTTTGAGTTGATACTTAACATACTGGAGGAGCTTAGCAAAAATATACATTGCTGTACCAAAAGTAGGCCTACCAACCTTCCACCATTCAGCAACGCATCCATACAGGTCTGGATCCCTGAGCCACATGAGCTGGAACTTGAAAGGCGGCTTCTCAGGCAAGCGGGTTGAAGAAATGACAAGCTTTATGGGCCAATGATCCAAACCTCTCCAATCTAATATCTTAGAATTGGAAGACCACAATCCACCCACCCAAAAATAGGAAACCATGAAGCGGTCTAAGCGTTCAACAATGCACCTGTCACCCACCCTTCTATTGTTCCAAGTGAAGTGGCCATTGCTAGGCTTAATATCCACAAGATTAAGTGCCGAAATATTATCCCGAAGCAAGATAGAAGAGGGCTCCAGTCTTGCATTACCTCCCCATTTTTCAGTTAAATCAAGAATAGCATTAAAGTCTCCGGCAATAATCCATGGCAAGTAAGGAAATAAACTACGAACCAAATGAATATTATTCCATACAAGGAACTTACCTTGGAAATCAATAGGAGCGTAGACATTAGAAAAAAGGACAGATTCCCCTGACTCAATACACAAAGAAACCATGGATAATGAGGACTTAAGGGAAATCCAGGACACAGGTTGGATCTTTCGTGGGTTCCAGAGACATGCCACACCCCCAAAAGATCCCTGAGCTCCAATACACTGACATAGACCATTCCTCCATAGCTTAGGTGCAATACTCATCATACATTCCACAGAAACCTTAGTCTCCTAAAGAAAGAGAACAGTAGGAGAATGACTTCTAACTAATTCTCGAACAACTTTTTGTCTAGGGCCACTGTTCAAGCCCCTTACATTCCAAGAAATAATGATCATTTCGGAGGAGTCAAAAAGTGGGAATCTAAGGTCTTAACAGATCCTGACTCCACCAAAGTCTCCCCTATCATCTTAATCTTCTCCAAGTCCTTCTTTCATCCCATTTTAACATTTTTCTTTGAGACCCCCATCTTACCATCCTTTTGAAGAATGCCCAGATGAGGAGAAGATTTACCTTGCTTATTTGTATCTGAAATCGCAGTCCGTGCAGGAATAGCGACGTCCTCTACTCCTTATCCCAAATCAACATTTGGCTCTAAAATCATCTGAACCCCTGGTTTCCCATCCGTGACCATATGCATGGTAGACTCCACGTGAGAAGTAGGAGGAATGGAAGAAATAAGCTGTAGTCTAGAATCCCCTGCAAGTTGATCTGCATTAATTAATCTAGGATTAACTTCTTGTTGACCCAATTCATCCAAGATCTCGAACCTGTTAAAGGTATCCTCATCCTGTCGCTCCATTAGAGTTCGCTTCTGGCCTCTGTTTCGATTTCAAGCCTTAATCTGAACAAAACCCTCGACATCCGTGCCCTCACTAGCAATAGGCTTCTTCCCTTTATCAGCACCAGGAATATTACGAGGAGGTGGAGGTTGCTGCTCCACTAACTTGGCCTTCAGGCATCTTCTCAATAGATGGCCATATTCATGACAAAGGCAACATCAAAAAGGAAGGGTCTCATAATCCAGTTGTTGCACCCAAGAATGGGAGCCCGCACACATCTCCACCACATCAAGCAGTGGTCTACTCAAATCAAGTTCCACACAAATTCGAGCAAAAGTCATAACTTTCTTACCCAAGGTTTGTGTTGAAGGCCCCACCGGCTTCTCGAGCATCGAAGCAAGCATATGGAGAACATCCTCTCGACAACATTCTATTGGAAATTTGGGTAATTGAACCATAGCGGAATTCGATTTGGAAGCTCCTCAGAAGGATTAAATCTTGCATGCCATGGTTTAACGAATAGCCCAACTTGATTATAAAAATAGGGCCCACCCTCAAAAACCCCATAATGATCAGCCAGGCAAATAAATGTTACCATGAAAAAATTGTTTGCCAGCAGCATAACCTCCATTTTGCCCTCTTGTTCCCACACTTTCCAAGCCCAATTCTCCAAAAATTGGAGAGAAACTCTTAATCTCAAAAACTTGCAATACAGCGAATGTTTAGAGTAGTATTTGACATCTTCAGTGATCATTTCAAAAGGAATTACTAGTTTGGGTCTTTCTTTGCACCTCTTGAGGCAACCATTAATCTTCGTGATCTGAGATCCAATAGGCGAGCTCGAATCCGTAGCACCTATATTCTGAGAAAAAAGGGCATTTTCAAAAACCCTCACTTCTTGTCCCGACATATTCAAACCCACCGCTTCTTGAAAGCTTATACCAGGCTCAGCCCTAGAAGGCTCACCCTTAGCCATTATCCCGCCCAGCCTTGGACACCCCACAGCAATGGGATCCGTCCAAGCACTTCACAGCCCTGACTAGTCTCAACACAGTTGCGTCCAAACTACAGTCACAGCATAGAACGGTGGCCAGAAAAGATTAAACCAGAATCTTTGACAGCAAAAGCGTAGCTTCCCACCCCCACACACATGAACAATCACCCCCCTCCTTCGCAAGCACAAACACAACACGAAATGGACTAGGGCACGACTGCCCTAGCTCGGTGATGAGTTGCAGATCAGCATTTCGTGAATCCGTAAAAATCTCTTCTCTTCGTTCTAATTGCATTATGGTTTTAATTTTGAGTTCACCCATAGAATAGTTCACACTTTCTTTTATTTTTCCATGTTGCCACTGTTATGATGGTTCTGCCAAGAGCAGGATATCTGATAAGCCGTGGTTTACACTACGCATCTGAGTTGGAGTGGGTTTAACATAACTCATATTTTTAGTATATCTCTTGACTGTAATGAGGATTGCATTTCATTTATGTGTTTGATTTCAGAGTAAGTTGAAACACATTATTTGAATACAATATATTTATTCTAATTGTGGATATTAATAAATATAATTGAGTCAAGTTAAACTTAAAATATCTTAGTACGTGAGGCATCATAGCCTCATCATGTCTTGGTTGCTTCCCCATTCACTAGTCACCTCCCATTTCATTGCACAATGTAGGCAATATTGTTGAATATTTAGTATATTTGACTGTGCTATTTTTCACTTTTAATGAATAGTTTTATATAAAATGTTCAACACTCATATTCATTAGTAGAAGTATATTCTTCAAGTGCTAGGACAGAAAGTTATTAGATTTCACAGAAAAATTGTCTAGTTATTGTAAATCTTGCATATTTATTTTTTTAAATTCTCAACGTACACTCTTAAAATAAAATAAAATTTTCTATTCTTGAATGAAAATCTTATAAACTTTTTTTCTCTCTTAAGACCAGTAGTTATATTGCCCAATGTTTGGCTGCTATGCAACTTAATCTTGTAAGTTGGAAAAATATTAGCTGACCTATGTAACAAGGTTTGGCAAACCACCCTCTCCCCTCCTTGATCCCAGAATACTAAGGGGTGTCACTCGTTGACCTCATTGTGGTTTCCATGCCCAAGGAGGCCTCTACTAGTTGTCATCCCTAAATCTAGGCCTTTGGTTGGCCTGTTCACGCCCGCACGGGACTTCGTGGAATGTAGCTTATTTTTTCCAAAGGTACACATCTGTTTGAGTTCTTCAAATTAAAAGAATTGGAGCATATACTCTTTTATTTACTTTGTATTGTGTAGGTGATTTACACACACTAGCTTGCATATATAAGAAACTTTATTATTATAAGTTATTACGAGAAATCAGGATCTAGCTCCCCAACATGTTGACCTAGATGTTATTGCTGCATAACTTGCCGAGGTCTCTTTAAATGGGGTAGCATTTACATATAGCATGACTAGTCAAAGTAGTATTGTAAGCTTGTAATTCATTGTAATTGAATTGAAACTAAATCAAATGGATTAATTTGATGCTCCTGATGGAAAACAATGTGAAGATAATGCATATTGATTGAAAATTTCATCGTGTATTGACATTTGACAAATCACCTAGCAATTGTGAGCCCACTGTTTTTATTATTTCCATTATATATATACACACACCCACAAAATAAAATGTTGTAAATTATATACACACGAACCTGCATCATTTCTCTGGGGGGAAGACTTTGCATACTTGAACCTCTAACCTGTATGGCTTTGCGTAGTAGGACTGACAACTTAGTAGGCGACGATTCAAATAGCAAAAGAATAGTCTCTCCCTCAAAATTTAAATACTAATGAGCATTTTTTTTGTGAGTTGTGAAGTATTTAAATACTTCTTCCAGCTATTATGAGTACCACTATTTTTATTCTTTTTAAAATATACACATATTCAGGTATATACCACTCATGTATACTAATTTGTATTTATGCATGTAAACACATGAACCATTACCTTGTGTTGTCTTTGCATACTTGAAACTCTTACTTGAACACATCCCCTTTGTAGGGCTGGCAACTTAGTAAGGGACAACTCAAATTACAAAAGAATAGTCTATCCCCCAAAATTTAATTGTCATTCACACACCTTAACCTTTAATCCATACCCATCTTTGTTGTAGGATTGACAACTTAGTAGGGGATAGTTCAAATAACAAAAGAACAACATCTTCCCTAATTTTAGCTGTCAGCTGTTGCAAATGAGAATGTAAGAGGCAATTTAAATGATAAATATAGTCAGTAACACACACATATAGAAAATGTAGGGGACAATCCAATGGTAGATATAGCTACTACTAGTGTACCTTTGGAATGCGTTTCCCTCAAAACCTTGGGTTTCTGGGATGAGTTCTGGGATGGGGATATCTCTCAGACATTGGGATGGTGATGATACTTTCCTCAGCATCCCTCCACTGATGCTTGGATGTGGGGAATGCCCTTGTGATGCCATGGGTCCCCAACAACTCTTCGAACACTCCAGGGACGTAAACACTATTTTTTATTTTCTAAAATTTACTGTGTGGGGATTTAATTTCTTTTAAAGTTTTCTTTCATTAGTGATGATCTTCATTCTTGTTAGTTTTTTTGTTGTTTAGCTCAGAAGGTGGAGAGAATTTTTAAAGCAACTTGAGTTGGATATTTAGCAAGAACTTTGTTTTTATTCTTTAAAATAATATTTCTAAGTTGTGAGTTTGAGAAAAATAGGATGTGATTTTATGTATTATTTAAAACATAAGAAAGCAAGAAAACATTATTTCCTTGCTTGCTAAGTAAAGCAGCTAGGCTCTATATATGTAAGATTGCAGTAGCAAACTTGTATTGTAATTGGACTTTATTAGACTTTGAGAGGAAGTTTGCTGTTAGGCTGAATAGAAGATCAAGCAGTTGCAGGTTTTTCCCCAAACTAGGGTTTCCTGAGTATATTTGTGTTATTATAAAATTATGTTTGGCTTATTTTATTTTGCTTCCGCTATTTAGTTTCAGTTAATTAACCCAAAGTAGTAACTGCTATAAATCAGATAGAGCTTCTTTTTGTGAATTTATTGTGCAATTGATCTGTAACTGGGTTATAAGAAATTAACATGGTATCAGAGCTTTGAACTCTGATTATAGAGCAAGCTTTATGACACAGATTATTGAAAAAAAAGATTTGTCTCCAGTTTCTTTTATGGCTATGGCAACCAGTGATCGAGTAAAGATAGGTTGCAAGGTGACTATGGTGATCATCCTTTGTCATGAGGTTTGCATGTTGCAGATCCAAGGAGCAAGGATGAGTTGCGCGGAGACATTAAGGAAGAAATTTCCTGGAGGAAGAGATTTCCTGGAGGAAGAGATGTCCTCTATATTTTGAGAGGAAGAGATTTCCCGGATATGTTGAGAGGAAGAGATTTCCTGAAGATATTGAAGAAGTGATTTTTTGGAGGAAGAGTTGTTCGTTGATATATCAGAGGAGGAGATTCCCTAGATATATTTTATGGAAGAGATTTTCGAGAGAGGAAGAGACTTCCTAGATATCCCATGAAGAAGAGATTTCCAAGAGAAGTTGGAGAAGATGGAGAAATACAATTTTCAGCAAGGGAAGTGGAGGCAATTATTCTTTTGGATAGAAATTGCTATACTTTCAATAGTGAATTTTTCAGATTCTTCTAAAGGCAATTTTCAGCACAAGTTTTTGTGTGCACATTCAGTGAGAGTTGTTTTTTTAGCAGAGAGAGGATTGTGAGGCTGAAGTTATTTTTGTATAACTGTTGTGGCAAACTTGTCGTTTGTTATTGCAATTGTAGGTTTTCTTCATCAGAGATTGAATGGAGAATCGATTAGTGAAACTCCAGTGCTTTTCAATTGACAAACATATAGAAAATATACTAACAAGGCTTTGGTGAGGAATAGGTTTATATTCTTCAGGGATATGCTAGGTGTTGTGCAGAACACCTTCCTCACTAAGAGGGAGTGCTAGTTTTTTTGTTGTTTAGCTCGGTTGGTGGAGAGAAGTTTTAAAGCAACTTGAGTTGGATATTTAGCAACGACTTTTTTTTTATTCTTTAAAAGAATATTTTCTAAGTTTGTGAGTTTGAGAAAAACAAGATGTGATTTTATATATGATTTAAGGCCTAAGAAAGCAAGAAAACATTCTTTCCTTGCTTGCTAAGTAAAGCAACTAGGCTCTACATATGTAAGATTGCAGTGGCAAACTTGTATTGTAATTGGCCTCTATTATTCTTTGAGAGGAAGTCTGCTGTTAGGCTGAATAGAAGATCCAACAGTTGCAGGTTTTTCACCAAACTATGGTTTCCTGGGTATATCTGTGTTATTGTCTAATTGTGTTTTTTAGCAGAGAGAGAATTGTGAGGCTAAAGTTATTTTTGTATAACTGCTGTGGCAAACTTGTCATTTGTTATTGCAATTGTAGGTTTTCTTCATCAGAGATTGAGTGGAGAATCGATTAGTAAAACTCCAGTACTTTCCTATTGACAAACAGATAGAAAATATACTAACAAGGCTTTGGTGAGGAATAGGTTTATATTCTTTAGGGATATGCTAGGTGTTGTGCAGAACACCTTCCCGGCTAAGAGGGAGTGTTAGTTTTTTTGTTGTTTAGCTCGGTTGGTGGAGATAAGTTTTAAAGCAACTTGAGCTGAATATTTAGCAACAACTTTGTTTTTATTCTTTAAAAGAATATTTCTAAGTTTGTGAGTTTGAGAAAAATAAGATGTGATTTTATATATGATTTAAGGCCTAAGAAAGCAAGAAAACATTCTTTCCTTGCTTGCTAAGTAAAGCAACTAGGCTCTACATATGTAAGATTGCAGTAACAAACTTGTATAGTAATTGGCCTCTATTATTCTTTGAGAGGAAGTCTGCTATTAGGCTGAATAGAAGATCCAACAGTTGCAGGTTTTTCACCAAACTGGGGTTTCCTGGGTATATCTATGTTATTGTCTAATTGTGTTTGGCTTATGTTATTTTGCTTCTGCTATTTAGTTTCAGTTAATTAACCTAGAGTATTAATTGTTATAAATCAGATAGAGCTTCTTTTTGTGAATTTATTGTGCAATAGATCTGTAACTGGGTTATAAGAAATTAACAATTCTCTCTTTTTTTTCTCTAATTTTCTTTTTTGGAGCATAGCCCCCAAACCTCGGCTTTCTGTTAATGGGGGCATTTAGTTCAACGTTCATTGTTCATTAAGCCGAGAGGCTTTCTACAGTGGGAGAAATCTTCAATGTAAACTTTTTTCATTTAATTTTTTTTTTCGTTCATTTACATGTTAGAGAAACAAAATAGAAATAGACTAAATATAATTATAATTAAAATTGTAAAAATTATAGAGAGGAAATGGAAGTAAAAATGAGGCAGATTAAGAGTCAAATAATCCTTACGCCTCTTAGACTCACATAAATATGTGATGATGAAAATTATGGGATTATGAAAATAGGCACCTCGAGAAGGATATCTATCGGCTTATTTTATATATATAAAATATATATAAGCTAGTTTTTAATTATTTTAGGATAGAAGTTGTGTATGAAAAGAGCCCAACAATATGATGAGATGTAGAGCCAGAGTAACCAATGTACATGGACAAGGATGCTACAACTTTAGATACAGGTCCGGTTGGTGTTAGTTTGGCAGAGCTCGAACATACGAGGAGTTTGGGGATGATTAGAGGCCTCTCATCACTACATTCTAACATTTTGTACTTATCTCAACATCATGCTCTTTATTGTAATCATCCTTATGCTATTTTGGATATAATAGAAATCTCCAATTGGAAATTTTCATTTGTGAAAAGAATTTGGTATTCAAGAATTTAAAAGTTAAATGATGATGAGACAAAAAGAACGAAGTCAGTTGTTGAGTTTGATTCAATCAAGTTCAATTAAGCTTGTTCACAGAATCAGTATTTGAGAACTTCAGTCAGAGACTGAATTAGAAGTAGCGAAGTTGGGAAAAGGTGTATCTAGTTATGTTTAGATGGTACCTAAGCTCGCTTGTGATTTGGAGCTCATCTAAACAAGTTCTAGGGTTTGGTGTCTACTATTTGCAATGTTTCTGTTTTACTAATTTGCCAAAGTGTCATATGAAATTCTTATACATTATTATTTCACTACTTTTTCATGTATTATGTGATATTGGTTCAACCCCTGCCCTTGAGCTTAGACCCTTTTCCCCCGTCCTCGAAACATGTCCCAAAGCTCCGTGAAACATTGGATATAACAAATATTAGAGGACACAGAAATAGATACATATACATATATATCCAAGTTTTTCCCTTTACAGATATAGCAGCTTGGGTCAATTTGATGATGGCGATTTTTTTGGGATTGCTAAAATACTAAGCAAAACTTGTTCAAACTATTCAATTGTCTATCTTGCAAGGAGGAAAACTATTAGATGTCAATTTAAATCTGAGTCACAAGGTTCAAATTCGAGGTCGTCATAAAATTTGGATGAAATTTGGAAAGTACAAAAATTTGGGAAAAAATCAACATTAAATCTAACTTATATAAATTTATTTATTTTTAAATGTAAGTAATATATCCACAAAATTGTCAAAATAGTTTGACATTGCTAAATAATTAAACTAAATAACTCAATATTATTTTAAAATAAAATAGTATTATTTTAAAATAAAATAGTATTATTTTAAATAACAATATTATATAAAATATTATAAAATTTGGATGAAATTCGGAAAGGATAAAATTTCACTGAAATTCGAGTTTCATGGATGAAATTCGACGCATCTTGTGACTTAGGTTTAAATAATAACAATCTATCAAGTGGGAAAACAAAATGTGACAATTCAGATTATAAAACATTTTCTCCCAAGCTTCAACTAAGTCTTGTAAAAGGGAGAAAAGTTGGTCATTATTCAAATAAAGTGATGGAAAAATATACATACACACATCTTAATATTGCTAACCAATGAAATGCATACAACTCAGCATTAGTTAACCTGGATTAATTAGTTGGTATATCTGTAGGGTGTCAAGTTTTGAATTGAATGCTGAAGTATGGAAAGCATATGCAGGGGATAAGGGTACCTTGCTGTGGGACTGAAGAATGAATATTTCCGATGGAGATCTTAGATTTTGATTTTCACTGGTCTGGGAATCTGTTACTGTAATGCCCTGTGGCTCACTTGAATTACCTTTTTCTGAAAGTTTGTGGTACTAAGAAATCCTTCTAGTGGACTGGTGTCATGTTGTTTTTCGTATAGGTAAAGAAATCAATGCATATAGACAATGGAATAGAATAGCAGAATAATATTCATAATAGTAGATCAATGATGATTTACAATGATCCCAGATGGGCTATAAATACTACCGCCGAACCTTCCCGAAGGAGTCCGTTGACCACAATATTACATCCGCTACAAACTATTTACCCGTTGGCTACAAAATAGAAAACACCGTCGACAGTCAATCCATCAGCTACAGAAACACCACCGGAACCATCCAGTCGGCTAACACCATCCCCCCAAAAAAAATAGTCGTCTCCTGATGACTAACAAAATTAGGAGACAACTTACAGACCACAGAAGAAATACTAGAGAGAAGGGGGCATCCCAGAAGTGTGCTGCTAGCGACATAACTCGTACACCTGCTCTGTTCTGATGCGGAGATCTGTCTAAATCTGAGAATTAACCTCGACAGCCTCCTTTAGAAGAAGCGCCGCATCCATGGCCTGACTCCTAGCTAACTGCATCTCGTGCTCAGCCGCATCCTTATCTCAAACCGCTACCTTCGTACCTTGCTTAGCCATGTCCCTCTCCTGCACTGCTGCTGCCAAATCTGCCAGTAGTGCTGCCCGTTCTATGGCCCATGCTGCCTGCTGGTCGGCCAAGTCGGCGGCTAGCTTCTGTCTAGCCTCACTCTCAGTTGCCAATGATCTCTCAGCTGCAACCCTGTCCGCCTCCGCACGCCGACGACCATAGTAAACATCCTTGTACAATCCCACAATCTCATGTGCCGGCTTCATCATAGGGGTGTCACTGGGTCCCAACTCTGGCTCAGTGGCCCAATCTGCCAACATCTCAGCTGTCTCCGTCACCGGCCAACCCTTGTCTACAAAGCAAGTCTGAAATCGCCGAGGACAAATCCCACGGATATATGCTCTGATCAATTGCCACTCCCTCCGCCGAGTCAGGGCCTGAATTGCCACATCATGTCCCTTCTTCAATGCAGACTTCATAGTCCTGAGGTAATCCCGACACCTGTCCTCATTTGACCCATAGTCCTCCTTGACGAAGTCATCCAATGACCATTCTGCATCACTGTTCTCCTCCTCATCAGCGGGAGCCATGCCCACATCCAGTGCTACCTTCTCTATTGCTAGCGCAACCACAGCATGTGACATTCCCTCCTCTTGAAGCTGAGGCTTTGGTACTACTGGTGATGTTCCTGAACGCCTAGGAGACTGAATGGACGGACCCCGCTTGGCAGGAGTGAGTCGGAACTGCTACCTCAGAAACTCACTAGCTCTATCCATCACCTCCGGTTGGTCAGACTGCGCGAGCTCCATGTTCTTCGCCGGTACTAGCTGGGCTGACTCGGCCTCTGCTAAAAAAGATGATGAAACGGTGACCACTGCATCACAATCAATGACCTCCAATCGAACCTGCGGCTCAGACTCTGGCGGTGGCAACTGTGCTCTCGGTGGGACTGCGACGGTGACATCTGCTGGCACAACTAGAATCACCTCTGCTACAGCCGTTGGCAATAACTCGGCGACCATCTGTGGGACAACATTTGTCGCTGCCTGTGAGGCCATCTCCGTCATTGTCCATGGGACAACTGCCTCCGCTGGAGGAGTCATAAGAATCGGGGCATGGCACTGACCAAACGCCGGAATGACTATCGAAAAGGTAGTCAAGTGCGTCGAAGTTGACAGCTGAGGAGGGGTAAAGAATGTGGGCCCACTACCCGCTGCCTGACCATCAACTTTCGCCGATGTGCTCACCTCTTCTTCCACGGACTCAGCCCCGTCACTCATCGAAGTGCCCTCCAGTCTGCTATCTGTCTCTCCGAAAGCAGCCAATCCGCGAAGTACTTTCTTGTGACCTGCTACTGATCCTCCTATATCCAAGTGTCGCCAGTAGAATATGGGAGGTTCCCCGTTTGCCAACTTGCCCCTTGGAGGAGCTCAAAGCCATCTATTGGAATCTGGCTAGCTGCAGCCTCTAGAAATAGCCCGATGGCATGGTGTGGCATAAAAAATGTTCGGTGCTGAAGCGTCATGAATTCCTCCATCCTGTCGGCAAGCACTGAGGTCCAATCATATACCACTCCCTGCATGGTACCATTCATAAACATAATCTGCGGCAATGCGATATCTGAGGCTCGAGTGGCACCTGTCAACCTGCTCTTGATGACATCTATGATACAACGCTAATGACCCTCCCAAATAAAGTCCCTACGAAGCCCTCTACACTTTTTCCCCTGAACCGCTGTCTCCCTCTCCACGGGTGTAAGGTCCCTGCACACTAGATCTATCCAATGCTCCTTTCATTCCCGTGACAGTTTATGATTCTTGATTTCCACTTTCCTCCCATCGGGGCCAGGGATGCCGAAAACCCTAGTGAAATCCCTAGGTTTAAAAGACACTGTCATCTGATGCTGCTTGTACAGGAATGTACTCGTTCTGCTTCGGGCGCTATATGTCTTTATCATAGTGTGCAATACTGATTCAAACAATCGGATGGAAAAGATGAGAAGCTGAATAGCCCAATGTACCTGTGCCCGCATCAAAATTTGTTTAATTTGGTCTGCCTCAGGGGTCTCCTGCCACCACTTCCGGCATTCGCTTTCACTAAGACTCTCAAATTGGACGGTGAGATAAGTGAGTTCCTCCTTGGTCTTCTGTTTCTTGCTACTGGAACTGGAAGGGCCTGCAACTCGAATTCCCGATGCCAAAACTCTTGAATTCTTTTCCATGTTAGCTG
This sequence comes from Cupressus sempervirens, assembly GCA_028749045.1. Taxonomy (NCBI): domain Eukaryota; kingdom Viridiplantae; phylum Streptophyta; class Pinopsida; order Cupressales; family Cupressaceae; genus Cupressus; species Cupressus sempervirens. Next base: position 13,994,365 of record CM053788.1, read on the forward strand.
CCAACTGACTCTTCCATGGCTTCTGCTTGCCTGCCGATTCCATATGAAGGTGGCCTCTTATTTGTTATTTCTTATATAGTTCTGCTTACTCCCGCGACAACCCAATGAAATTTTGCGAAAAACTGCCTGTCCAATCCCCTGCAGGCTGAGAGGAAGAGAAATATGTGCAAAGTGTATTTAGAGTATCCGGAAAAGAATCTCGTTTGGAGGAGAATTTGAACTCAACAATTTTATTGCTGTTGTGAGGAATGCACAAAATCTCCCTGCGTTGTCACAAAACCGCCCTTAACATGCACTCCATTCTCTTCTTTACTCCTCTCGCTTCTACTGGCCCGGACCACAAAAATTGTCACGATAGCGTCATGCACTTTTGTAGAATGAGAACATGAGCACACACGAGAATGCAGTAGCGACCAAACCTTACGCCTGCCCCTCACAATTACAAGACTTTATCGATCGGCAGAACACTAGTGATGAAATTAGGGACGTTGAGCAATGCACCCGTGCAATCTCATCCGCTCGCAGCCTACCATCGTGTGTTTTTTGCTGAAGTCTGCGGATGGCGGAGTTCTTGTTTTAGCCCGCAGACCTTTCCTTTTACTGGGGGAGACTTCTGGCGAGAATGTTTTTTTTTTAAAGCTCGCAGGGCTTTCCTTGGCAGAGGACATTATGTTTTTAGAGCCTGTAGACAGGCAACGGCGCCAAATGTTTGTCGTACAGGTAAAGAAATCAACGCATACAGACAATGGAATAGAATAGCAGAATAATATTCGCAATAGTAGATCAATGATGCTTTACAATGATCCCAGACGGGCTATAAATACTACCGCCGAACCTTCCTGAAGGAGTTTGTCGGCCACAATATTACATCCGTTACAAACTATTTACCCGTCCGCTACAAAATAGAAAACACCGTCGACAGTCAATCCGTCGGCTACAGAAACACCGCTGGAATCATCCAGTTGGCTAACACATGTGACTAGTCGACATGTTCTCCCGGGTTAACCCCTAGAAAACCTATTTATAGATTCAAAGTACCAAGCTTCAGCCATGCAAATGCTCCTAGGATGAGTTTGCAGTATTGCACCAAATTCAACTGTTCTATGAATTGGTCCATTAGGATCAGAGAGGATGTTTAAATGACGGGCTGTGAATGTGTTGGAAAGACATTTATGTAGTTTGAGTTATTCTATTTTGCACAACACTTTTGTTATAGTCTAGCTAATCATTCTTTGTCTCATTTCACTTTTAAGGATAAAAGTGGAAGCTTTTATTCAGCTTAGAAATGTAGTGAAGTGCAGATAAACATTAATGACTTCAAACGTACCTTCCAATTCATATCTTGTAAGAAATAAGGATGCTTTTTGGAAGATTTGTTTTTTAGTTGAATAGTGTAGCTATAAAGATAGGAGCAAAAGATATAATAATGCAATAAATAGTGATTTTTCATGGAGATGTGGGATGTACAGCTTGTAGAAATTTCCTTGTAAATTTATTGAAGTAAAGATAAATTGATTTGAAAGATTTTAGCCACTATTTTTGTCCGTTTTACCAGGAGATTTTTATTACCAATGCTTTGGATCATACTCCAAAGTCCATTTTCTCTTCTCTTGCTTGCATATCTCGATGATCCGAAATGTTGCCAATTAAAATATGTGCAGTCAAATTCAGAAAATTATTGGCTAGGAATCAATATGGACTGTGGAAGTTCCATCATTTTAATTTATCAAAAAGTGTAGACTATCTTGTTTTACACTAACATATTTGTCATTTCAGCTGCTGTGATTGTTACGCTGTTCAAATTTTTTTTGGCTGTTATATTATTCAGTTAGCTATTTAATTAGACAAACAATATGCTAGATGCCTTCTAGGGTGAGAAATGTATTCATAGTATCAAATTGTGCACACACTTGTTTTGTTAGCTCATAGTGGCTAAGTATAATAGGTGAGAGTTGACCAAATCTAAGTTTGAATTTTGAATTTTTGGGATCTAATCTGTGAGTTTGGGGTTAGATCCATGTGCACAAAAAATTTATGAGATGTCGAAATACTTAGATTCAACTGGTAACATATGTATTGAGATAGGTGCATGAATGGGCATAATCAATGCATACTCTGGATTAGTGTATTTGAATGTCTATATACATGGGTAAGGTGGGGATAAGTATATATGGAAATAGGTAATAGCTAGGGGATGATGTCGTCTTAGTATAAGATTGTGCTATTTGTCAATATGTACCTGTATCAAGACATTCTCTCAAAATGGAAATGACACTATATGGGAAATGGTACGTGGCATGTGAATTTCATCATTCAACCGGTTCTATACACATGCAAAAACACATATAAAAGAAAAATGGTCTCACAAAGTTTTTAAAACACACAAATTGGATTTGTAGAAAACGCTCTAGAAACTTAACCAAAAACATGATTGGTAGGTGTAAGTCTATACCCATTCTGTCAACATTCCCTCCTCTAAAAACTCGGTCAAGTCTAAGGACAAGGTCCACATTTGCTTCACACAGAGTAGACAACTCCCATCCGTTCTTCATCAAACCCCACCTCTGCTTAGAGAAGGCCTCACACTTCACAATTCTCTTTTCTATTTTCTCTCTCCTTTTTCCCTCAAGCCATCTCATATCTCTTGCTCGCTAATCCAAAGCCCACCCATATGGAGCAAGGAACATTTTTGGCAAAATGAGATACCACCTTGAACTCATGTAAAATAAATTCTGTTCTCTTTGGCAAAATACAATCTATTCTTGTTCGAACCTGAAATTTGATATGATATTGTTTCGATCTTTTTTGGGTAAACATTTATTTGTTACTCTTATTTACTTAGTAACCTACTCTTGGTATTTAGTCCCGAGCCCTAGAATTGGTTCTTCCTGAGTACTTCACCACCTCTCTGTGGGACCCACAACAAACCTGAGCACCTAGAAGACCCTAGGACAATAGGTCAGTCTACATTTTGATGAGGGCCAAACTTGAGTATAGAACACAACCAAAAAGAGACTTCTATTATTTGATTAATAGATTCTTTTACATGGACATTACAAACATGAAATCAAATTACATGCCTCATAGGGCATTGACTGTACAATTTTTAGAAACTCTTGAAGATCTCCTTTTCCCACAATGCTGCCTTCTCTCCAAAAACAAATGTTCCCCCAATATCCGTCTAAATAACTTGTTTTTCGTCTAAGAGGTAGAGTTTGAGTTTTGAATTTTGGTACTTGGGTGTTAAAACAGAGAATTTGAAATTCAAATTTGAACCAGGTTTGAAATTAGGTAGTACCTAAAAAATTAGGGCATAACTTTTGATTCAGGACTTTGATTGATGAACTGTTTATATCGCTGGAAAGCTCTTTGAGCGCTTTAGAGCTCCGTGGACCAGCTCTGTTCGTACCTACATTTTTGAGGCTCTATGAGGTTGTTTAATGCCTCAAATTGACTTGTAAGATTTTTTGGTAGTTTTTTGTAAACTTGAAACTTTCAAAGTGCTTAATTTCCCATTTCCAAGCTTCTCTAAAATTTCTGGCTCCATTTGCGCAAAAAAAATACTTACTACAAATAACAAGTTGACTCGAAAATGCAGAAAGGGAAAATTGAGGATTGGACTCTCTAATTCGCCCAAATGAGTTTCCAGAAATGAAAAAACTTTGAAAAGTATCAAGAAGTAATTTTTTTTGGGCAACGTAGGATTGACTTGATATCATTGGATGCTCTTGCATCAGACACCCAGGGTAATTTGAGAAGTGACCCTATCACATCTCAATTAGTTGAGAAAAATCTAGTTGCTCAACCTTTGCTTTGGACAACTATGACGAGTCTTCGACAAGTCTACCTTTCTACTTTACTAGATATTCCTCCTACTGCCTGCTTTTGGTACTCCTCCCTATGCTACCACCCAAGATTGCTTCAATCTCTTCCTCTTTGAAGCAGGTGTCGGGATGCTACATTGTTCTAGCGTAGGTTCCTCTTTGGTTCCACCTTCTCTATACTCTGTTAAAATTGCAATATTGAACATGGGGAGAGTATTGACTCCCTCTGACAATTCTACTTCATAGGCATTCCTAGAATCATGCTTTTTCAAAGTCTTACAAGGACCAAACTTTTTCTATCTGTATGCCCCTACTGGAAACCTTTCCTTCCTCAAAACTTGAAACTCCTTAAGTCCTCTGATAATCCTACTTCATAGGCATTCCTGAAATTATGCTTTTTCAAAGTCTTACAAGGACCAAACTTTTTCTATCTTCAATTTGTTATATGCCCCTATTGGAAACCTTTCCTTCCTCAAAACTTGAAACTCCTTTTAAGTATCCTCTTTTGATAAGCCTTGACTTTATATTGTATATCCATCCTACAAATGCGTGCCACACTTCGTCATGTAGACTTTTGATATGTTGTGCAAAGTCTTTAGCTTCGACACTTTTACAATTCTGGTGCAATTGTAGGGCCACCTCCATATATAACTTATAATGGTGATCTATCAGTGCTCCTATTGACAAAATTGGTGTAAGCAAATTTTGACTGTGTTAGAATTGAATCCCATGTTTTGCACTTATCTCCAACCAGATACCTTAGTAGGTTACCTAAACTCAAGTTTACTAACAATCTCCCCATCTATTTGTGGGTGGTGTGCAATATTGAACTTTATCTCTATCTTCAATTTCATCCATAGGGTTCTCTAGAAGTATCCAACAATCTTTGTATCATGGTCAGAGACTACACTCTTTGGTAGACCATGTAGTCTTACTACCTATCTAAAGAATAAGCCAACAATGTGAACAACATCAAGGGTCGTCTGACAAGGAATGAAATGTGCCATCTTTAAAACCTGCTAGCCACCACAAATATGTGAATCATTACCCCTCTTGGTCCTTGGTAAACCAAGAACAACATTCATACTTATGTCTTCTTTGGGCCTTTATGGTACAAGTAATGGTTGATAAAGTCCTATGTTTTGATTGACTCCTTTAGCCATCTAGCATACTCAACAATTCTGCACAAATTTCTTCATTTCTTGTGATGATTGTGGCCAATATTAATACTCATTGATAATGGCAATGGCCTCATTCCAACCAAAGTGTCCTGCCATCCCTCTACTGTGTTTCTCTATGATCAAGTTCTCTCTCATGTAACTCCTTGGGATACACAATTGGTTTCCCCTAAACAACATACCAACTTGGTTCATGTAATCAAAATCCTCGGGATTCAGGGTCTTGAGTTTATTGAACCCGACCATTTGAATTTGCATTTCTATCAACAAGGTTTGCCTCCTATTTAAGGCATTTTCCACTCTGTTAGACCTCCCAATTCTATGCGTGAAACCAAATGTATTGCTTTGCAAAAACTCTACCCATTTCAAATGCCTCCGATCCAATTTGCCTTGGCTATTCAAGAATTGTAATGCTTGATGATCAATATACAAAACAATTTTTTTTAGTAAGAAATAATGTCTCAATTTCTTTAATGCTTGAATCATTGTGTAGATTTTATGATCATAAACAAAGAACTTTTTGTTTGCATCATTTAACTTCTCACTAAAATATGCAGTGTATTTACCTTCTTAGCCTATAACAACTCCAATAGCGTTAACATTGGCATTGCAATCCACCTAGAACACCTTATTGAAATTGGGGAGGGCTAAAATAGGTTGCTCTCTCACCTTCGTCAACATATCAAAATGTTTTTGCTGCTCCTACAGTCCATTTGAATTCCTTTTTATCCCATCTCATTATCTTAGTGGCGCTTGAATGTTACCACGTCATCCTTGGAAGGGAAAATTTGTATTTGATTATTATCTTGTTTATAGCCTAAGAGTCTGTACACATTCTCCACTTCCCATCTTTCTTTAGTGCGAGTATTGTGCATGAGTTTGGACTCAAGCTCTCCCAAATCAGTCTTTATCTCAATAACTCTTGAACTTGTCTTTTCAACTCCTCATTCTTAGTAGGAGTCATCCTATGAGCCACCTTATTTGGCAAATTGGCCCCATGGATTAAGTCCATCTGATGAGTGATCTTCCTAACTGGTGGTAATCCCTTAAGGACATTATCAAACAAAATGTCCTGAAAGTCATCCAATAGACTTGAAACCTCTACTAGCACTTCTCTACCATCTCTATCCATTCCAGGGATTAATGCATAACATATGTTCATGTTTCATCTTCTCTAAATATTTTCTCCCTTTGACAAGACATACACTAGTGTTACTACATACCTTTTCTTCTTCCTTAATAAGGGTTTTTGGCTTATGATAAACTCCATTGTTTGTTAAAGAATGTGTTTTCCCAACTATCATGTATAGCACACTTGTCGAACTGCCATGGTGGTGCAAAGCACCTAATGGATGTAACTAAGGACCTAATAAGGCCTTGGAAATGCTTTCCTGGCTATCTAATAAGGTATCCTAAGATGAATTGTATAAGTTGTAACGAGGTCAAGTAGGGTTATCAAACCAGAATGCAACATGAGGCCATGTTTGGTCAACATGTTTTCATGAGCTACATGTTTGTCAATGAGGTTTTTGGTGTCTCAAGAATATGTTTTCATGTTTTAGGTTCATACAAAGATGTAATCGCCATTTTGCAAGTAGGGACATAGGCAACTTGTGAAATAGCGAAACTTCCCCTATTTTGCAAGGCTGCCAAATTGCAAGTTGTGAATGAGGGAAAAGTTGTGTTTCAACGACTGTATGGTTCAAATTTGTGGTATGGTCAGTTCCAATATGGTTAGACAGGTAGAGGAATGTCTCTTTGGTAAATTCAAGTTGTATGATGAAGTGTGGTTGTAGTTTTGAAGAAGCAATACACATTGAAGACTATTTTGTGCCATTTTCTTGTGCATTTTTTTTGTTCTTTGCATTTTTTTTCCATTGAATTGGATTGAAACTAATATGAAAAGCTCATGATAGCGTAGAGAGGCGAGTTAGCTTTGTTTTGGTTAAATTTAGAGGTCATTTGGTGAATTAGGAGGGGGAATCATTGATATGTCCCCAAATTTGGTCTTAAACTTCACTAAAACCCTTGGTTCTGAACAATATTGGGATTTGCTTGACATTTCACCATTTTTTTTGGCCAAATCACTGGGAAATGTTAGGCCTAGGTGTGTACCATAAGATTTAAGTGGTTGCAAGGCAACGACGAGCTTTGGCAACAAACCTTAGGCTTGGCATCTCTATGTAACGAGCTTGGGGCAAGTGTAATCAACTGTGCAACAGATTGAAACAAGTGATTAGGTACCCAATAGTGTATTATGATATTCCTAATAGGTGTCACAGAGGTGTTTCAAGTATTGATTTGGTCAAGAGTACATTTGATGCAAGATTTGGGGAATGAACTAGTTTTAGTACCTAAGGGGCTTAGATTAAGGGTTTTGTGGAAAGGTAGGTTAGAGGAAAAACCTAGTTGAGGAATTGCATTATTTTGTGAGGAATCCAAATGGTTGGAATGGTCATTAGATGAAACCCTTGTTTGGTACCTTCGAAGTGGAGACTTGAAAAACTAGAATCTGGGGCCTAATTCTACTAGGTCCCCTAGTAGGGGTCATCCACAAGAACTACAAAATTGAAGGATGACATTGGAGGGTTGTTAGAATACATTGGAGACTCCTCTATATGATTAAGGAATGTGATGAAAAGATCCTATTATGCTAGGGCTTGAGGTTGAGTAGGTTGGTCTTGAGGGAAGTTGGTGTAATAAGCATATCTCCATTGGAGGGAGATTTAGGATTACCTAAGTGAGTGGTCTAAGAAGAGAGAGACCAGTGAAAGTCCTTGAGAAAACCCTAGAGAGGGTTAAGGTGTTTGAACATAGGTTTGGTGCCAAGTTAAGTGAAACCCTTGAGAAAACCTTAATCAATCTAGGCCTTTGCATCACATGACCTTCCTAATAGCATGACATGCATCTATGAGTATGATGTCACAGAGTACCTTATCTCGATAACTTCCAATCATGAATTTCACCAAGCGCTACTCTTTGACCAATACTTTGTGGTCATTTTGCAACCAAGCAATCTGATATGGACGTGGGTGTCTCTCCCTCTTCAACTATAACTTTGTGACCATTTCTTCTAACACCATACTATCAATGCGTCTAGTATCAATAATTACATCACATCACAACATCTATCTTCACACTTGCATCTAGTGTGAAATAGCCTCTTCCTCTAGTTTGACTTCCTTTCTTCATTAAAAAGGGTCATCTAGTGTGAAATAGCCTCTTCCTCTGGTTTGACTCCCTTTCTTCATTAAAAAGGGTCCTCTTGAATATGAGGGTTTCTCCCCTCTCAACATCATCTGAGTGCTCTAACTGAGCTTCTTAATTTGTATGGCCTTTAATTCTTCTATCTCTCCTTCCTTGGAGTTGAGGACATTCATATGCTCGGTGGCCTTCCTCATTACATTGGAAACAAGTCCCTCTGAAGCCATCTCTCCTAGACCCTTGTCTCGGTCTTCCTCTTCCTCTTCCTCTTTGTTCTCCATTGTTTTGATCAAGGAGGTGGTTGAAAGTTGAAACTATCATTCTTCTCGTTTTGGCTAGTACTCATCTTCATTCTTCTTCTAGTCCTTATTTCGATTTTCAAAAGGTCTTCCACTATCCCTTCCCTCTTGACTTCTACCTATCCATTCCCTCTTGACTTCTACCTCTTTGCTTTTCTTCAAATCTTTTGTTCAACTTCTCTTCCACCTTCAAAGCAAACCCACAAGCATCTTTAGTATTAGTCATTTTGACTAAACTCTTGAATACTTGACTTTAACTCATTAAGGTAACGAGCGACCTTTTTTTTTGTTGGCTTTTGCATGGATTGTTTTGATAATCATTTTGTAAAAATCTTCTATCTACTCCTTAACAAACCTTCTTCCTTGTCTCAACCCTTGCAACTTCTTCAGCAAATCTAGCATGTAGTCCATTGGAATGAGGTGTTACTTGGGCTTCTGTAGTATATGATCCCACTTGCTGATCTTTCCCTTTCATCTCAAATTTCTTTTTAATTGGACCTCCTTCTACCAAATACTGGCATGACCCTTTAACTTTGTCTTTGCAAACTTAACCAATCTAGGTCCTCTTATTTCCTCATACTTGAAATATTCCTCCATCTCATTTATCCAATCAGTAAGCTCCTCCAAGTGAAGATTTACATAGTAGTAAGTGTTGAATTCCTCTGCACGTTTAACACAAGCAATGATTTTCCCTCCCAACCATAGGCAATCCATGTTTATCTCTCCCGATTATTGCATTTGTTTATAAGACAGATTATATATTTTCAAGAGAAGACAATTAATCTTCCTTTATTCCAATCAAAAGAGATTCATGAAGGGATGACTCACTTCCAAAGTTTGATCCCCCAATTAATTAAATATAATAATATAATTATATAATTATAATATAATAATATTATTATATAATAATTATATTATATAATAATATTATTATTATTATTATAGAATAATAATTTAATAATTATGTATTATAAAATATTTATAATGTTACATAATAATATAATTATGATATAATTATAATTATAATATAATTATAGTGCAATAATATAAGTATTATATTATTAATCATTATAATCAATATAATTATTGTATCACAATAATTATATTTTCACAATTTTTATGTTATCTATGTCGGCCGAAAGGAATCCGACCATAGCTACAATAACATGAACAATAAGAAACTTGAATCTTAGGTCTTTTCCCTATTGTTGAAATGGCCCTCAATAGGTGCACTTAATTTTGTTCTACAACTTCTCCTTCATCCTCAATGTATCTTCAATCTCTTCTCTCTTCACTTACTTCCCTTCTACTTGGGTTAAACCCCTTTTTGAACTCCCCTCACAATGCATTGATTTGTCGTAGAAGTACTCTATAATTGTTGTCTACTAGGGCATTCGTTCCACCAACATTTCTGCCACCATGCACACCCATCACTTGGGAGGCATCTTGACCTCTAATCCATCTTGGTGGGAATTGCCTCACGATCAAATGCTTTGTCCACACACTCAAGAACAACTTTCTCTAATACAACTTGATGAGGGCCAAACCTAAGTCACAGAACAACACAACCAAAAAGAGACTTCAATTATATGATTAATAGATTCTTTACATGGACATTACAAACATAAAATCAGACTAGATGACTCATAGGGCATAAACTATACAATTTTTTTGAAACTCTGGGAAATCACCTTTTCCCACCATTTCGCCTTCTTTCCAAAAAATTGTTCCCCCCAGATTCGTCTAGATAACTTGATTTTTGATTAAGAGCCAAAATTTGAGTTTTGAATTTTGAATTTTTGCAGTTGAGCGCTAAAATAGAGAATTTGAAATTCAAATTTGAACCGTCTAAAAATAGGGTAGTTCCCGAAAAATTCCAACATTTGATAGGCATAACTGTTGACTGGGGACTCCAATTGACGAACCGTTTACACTGTTGAAGAGCTCTTTGAGCGCTTTACAACCCTTTGGATAGGCTCTATCCATCCCCACATTTTCGAGGCCTTACAGGGTCGTTTATTGCTTCAAACCTAATTCTGGAGATTTTTCAATAGTTTTTCGAAAACATAACTTTCAAATGGTGAATGATTTTGACCCGATTCTTTCACCAAAGTGCTTAATTTTCCATTTGTAAGCTTACCTAAGTTTTTTGGCTTTATTTTCCCAAAAAACAAAACTTACTTAAGTGGCGGGTTGACCCTAAAATGCAGCACGGGAAAATTGAGAATTGGAATCTCTAGTTCGCCCAAAATTGAAAAGGAAACTATGAAAGTGTAATTTTTGGGGATGATGAAGGATTGCCTTGACACAACTGGATGCTCCTACATCGTGTTTTTACTTCTGATTTGCTTGTTAGTATGCTCTTAGTATCATCTTTAGAGAGTGTCTTGCAACAACTTGATAATATTTTTCAAGTCAAAATTGGTCTATTTAATGCCCTCAATTTATGTCAGTAGCGAACAACAATCTAGTTCAATTCATTTGAAGGTCATGGACTGATTTTTTATTTGTAGATCTGAGTACATTACTATTGATAGATTTGGAAAAGTTAGCCTGTAATCATGTTCAGAATGATGTCAATTTGTAATATGTATATAATCTGAAACTATATCACAGCTAAGTTACTAGTTCGAGTTCAGTTCCAAGTTTGGGTACGAAGGACTGGTTCGTTGGTATGGAAAAATTTTCAAAAGGGATTTGGGTTTGTTAGTACAAAAACATGTAACACACACATATTTATGAAGCCTATAAGCATGAGTTAAGATTAGAATGTCACATAGTATTGTGAAAACATCTAAACAAAAAAAAAAACACTGTAAACTTGTAATCATAGCACCATTAGTCATGATCATACCATCATAACATCATATATTGCAAGTTCAATATTCAAAGATTTAAAACATTAAAATTTAACATCAAGTTCAAGCATCATTGTTTGAAGTTCAACTAATGGATTAAAACTTTATTGATATTCTTCTTCTTTATCATCTTTTTAATCTTCACTTCCTTTTATAGAGTTTTCTCTTGGGAACATGTTTGAGGTAGTCTTAGCCTCTCAGTGTTGAAGATGGTAGCTGCGATAGAGGTCTTTATCCCTGGAAATATGGACGTTATTACCATTATTGTCATCTTCAGCTGAAAAGGTCACTTAAAGTTTAATTTGTAATATTAAATGTAAATAACATGTGTCATTCACATGCATTGAGGCATGAATATCTGAAGAGTTATAATTAATTATAGGAGTTATGGGAATCTCAAGAGACCTTCGGTTATAATGTGAAGAGTCTCTCCTATTGTTATATATTTGCATCAAGCAAAGGATATTGTACACTCGAATATTTCATTATCAATAAAGATATATTTCTGTTGTGTGGCTGGGTTTTTCCCTTCATTCTTGAAGGGTTTTCCCAAGATATTTCTGGTGTTTATTGGTTCAGTTTTGCTCCTTCTTATTGTTGTTTATCACCATTGATTTCTGGGCTACAACTTAACACTTAGGTGGTAGCAATTTTCAAGTGTCCAAGCCCAAGAGTGAGTTTGAGCAATTTTTGATTGCTGGAAGGTAATGTTTGCATTGGGTGTGAGCAAGCGGCTGAGTTAAGTCTGTGAGGGATGTAGAATTGAAACCAATTGATTTTTGAGGAAATGAGTTAGAATCATTAGAAAATCCTTGTTCTAGCTTAAATTTGACCTCAACAAGCTAGGATTGGTTGTGGGAGATAACATTGTTGAAGGCATGCTAAATCCTGAAATTTGGCCGAAGTCTAGAATTTTTTGAAAGCCCCAAAATCTAGAATCTACATTTTAACTCCTATGCATCTGAAACCTAGCTCAAACATTTTGACAATATTTATACAAATTGAAAAACTTATACTTTAATGTTATATTTGTATAAATCCTCCTGGCTTTGAGCTGGTACATTAGTTCGATTGGTTAGTGATTGCTTTGTCTAGGTACGAATGGCAAAATGGTTGGTTCAAATTGAGTGGCTGAAAATGTACCTAGACTAGGAACCAATTCAAACTTCTATTGGTCTAGGAGGCATTTCCAGTGAACTGGGTAACCTAGTATATCAGTAATACAATTAATTTTATTGGCCATTATGGATTAATGAGTATAACTCTTCTTTTTATATCTTTGATGCTTGAACACACATGCATATATTGATGAACTCGAACCTGCAAGGGGGAAAATTGTCACACCAATGTATCTGAACTATGATACATATTCGAGCAGAAACCCGAATTTGCAACTTAGCTCATATATGGAAGGGTAGAGTATGAGCTATGCAAAGTCTGCATTAAATTAAGCTACTGACACCCAAAATATATAAATATATATGTATGTATACATATTACACCCACATATCTTGTTGACATCTCAGTGAAGTTTGTTTATTAGTGATACACACTTATTTAGATAGCTAATAGCTACTGAGCGTATTGTACAGGTAACAGTGTTAACCAAGTAATTCAGGCTCTACCGAGTTCTATAGTTGCTACCAAGTACCAGGAATAGTATTCAGTTTGTGCCGAGTAGTTTCAACCAGGTTGGTGATTGTCAGTGTTAACTGAGCTTCATAGTGTTTATCGAGTCTCTCAGTGCAAACCGAGCTCTACAGTGGTTACCGAGTTCATAGTTTCAGCGATGTGAATCCAGTGTTGACTGAGCTATGCAATGTCAACCAAGTGATTTAGTTTATACCGAGCTTGTAGTGATAGTGTGGACCGAGCTATGCAGTGTGAACCAAGTGATTCAATTTATATGCCTAGTTTCACAATGTTCATCGAGTCACCAGTGTAGACTGAGTTCAAACTACTTGGAAGCGATTAGTATGAGTCGAGCTTCTACGTCTACTGAGTTCATGACGATGCCAAGCGTTGGCAATGGTTGCCAACATCAAAACCTCACCGAGTTTGTCTTTAGAACCCGACTACCTACAGTTGGGCCGACTTTGTGTCTTTTCGTGAAACTTGCATTGTAGCCTGTTAAAATTATTGATTAGATTTATTAAAGTAATTGTCTTTATGAATGTCTTAGGGCTTTCAATTATATCTCTATATTAATTTAGAGATATCATACATATCTTCTTATGAACTAGATCCTTAAATAATCTCTTGCATATGTATCAATATAATTTCATATTATAGTATATTCCTTAGATATACTTTCTCTCTTAACAACGCCTTTGATGTGCTTGAGTTAATATTTTATTTGTATCAGTGTCCAATCTTATGTATAAAACATGCAAGATCTCTTTTTGGTGATGTCTATTTATTACCCATAGGAATAAAAAAGACCGATTACATATATGAAAGGATGGAGGGTGGCAAGAAAGAAGGAGCACAAATTACACACCGAATGGAGACAAGGACACAACGTTTGACCAAGGAAAAGGTTAATCATATGATGCATATGTATGGTCAAACAAAATTATGAAGGGCTTAGAAATATAGAATAGCCCATTCCTTGACCGCAATCACCTTTGCATTTAAGAAAGACAGTCACGTGCATTAACCACGGTTGCAAGAAAAGTATAATATAATATGAATAACAAGATTAGTATAATATTTTAAGATACACAACTCAATACTTAAGAATATTTAATCAATGAAATTATATAGATAAAACTTTGACTAGATTATATATATATACATGTATATAGAAGGAAATTTTTTTTAAAAAAAAAATTAAAAAAAAAATAAAAAAATAAATAAATAAATAAATTTAAAAAAAAAATTTAAAAAAAAAAAATATATATATATATATTACAATTATGTGTATATATATAATATTTAAATAAAGAGTTTGACCTTTAAGCTTACATCTTAAGACTTATTTGACTGAAGCTATAAACGCATCAACACTCCCTCTTAGCAAGGGAGGATAAACACAAGACAAATGTTACACCATTGATAATATTAGGTATTTAAGAATATCTCAAAGGTTTTCCATCATTTAGTATTGCATTCGATATCATGAGTATTGATCTCCAGAAGATCAACATATGATATTCATCAATTACTCATACTAGAATAAGATATCACATTTGATATCAAGAGTCTTGATATCCCAAAATATTGACATTCGATATTCATCAAGTACTCAAAAACAAAGTTTTAGATACCACATTGGCCTCCCAGAATATTAATGATATTCACCACTTACTCAAAACATTTAGATATCACATTTGCTATCAAGAGTATTGACCTCCCAGAATATCAATGATATTCACCACTTACTCAAAACGTTTTAGATATCACATTTGATATCAAGAGTATTGGCCTCCCAGAATATCAATGATATTCACCAAGTACTCTAAGAGTAATGGCCTCCCAGAATGTTGAGATGCAAGACATTCACCATTTACTCAATTTATTTGATCTCATAATACAAGTTTATTGTAAGATCATCACCTTGCAACAACTTCTCCAATTACAAGTGATTACCATTTGGAAGTCGTCACTTCCTCATGATGCACACAGGGGATAGGCCCATACAAAAGTCACATGGTCATAGTCCTCATGACTGTGATAACTTATGATCATTAGAGAAACCATCTCAACATGGTTTACTCCCACTTAATCAATAAGATCAGGTTTACTGAGGTTAACAAAATAGCATCCTCAGTCTTCTCCCTCTGAATGATAAATAGGACTCCTCATTTAATTCCCTCTTCCTGTAGTACATTTCAAAACAGAAAGGTCAAAGCACGTAGCTTAGATGAGAAGCAAATATTAGATATAAAAGCATAGTAATTTATTTCATATTCTAAGACTCTATCTTAGAGTTATAAAATTTGACATTTATTTACATTACATGAATATAATAAAGAACTCCCTCTTAATTCAATATTTCACTCATGCTAAGGATACTTAGAAGTTCCTTTTAGAATGGTTGTTTCTCTATCATAATCACTGACTTTGGCGAAAGCTGCTTGATGTTTTTATCTATCAGGACATCTAAATGCAGAGTGACCATAGTCGTCACATTTGAAACATTGCACCTTAGAGTAATCTACACACCTTCTTTTCCTTTTGAAATTTGGTTTCTTCCTTTTATCAACATGAGTTGAAAGAGCATAAAGATCACTTCCAGTCGAAGTATCATCTTGTAATATTAACATACTTGGCTGTTTCTCTGACTCTATATCATAATCACTGACTTTGGCAAAAGTTGCTTGATGTTTTAATCTATCAGGACATCTAAATGTAGAGTGACCATAGTCGTCACATTTGAAACATTGTATCTTAGAGTAATCTACATGCCTTCTTTTCCTTTTGAAATTTGGTTTCTTCCTTTTATCAACATGAGTTGAAAGAGCATGAAGATCACTTCCAGTCGAAGTATCATCTGGTAATATTAACAAACTTTTCTCTTGAATACAATCATCCTTTAGTCGACCAAGTTTGGGAAGTTTGGATCGAGCACATACTCCTTGTCGGAAGGTTTTTCATGATTGTGGCAATCCTCTTAGAGCTATCATGGTTAATTCCTTTTCATCATGAACATGACCATTTTTAGAGAGCTGGTTCCTTAGTTCAGTTATCCTCATGAAATAGGATGCAATATTTTCTCCTTTGTTCATCTTAATGTTGGAGAGACTGTCTTTTAAATTAAGGATTCTCGTTGTGTTGTTTATTTCAAACATTTCTTCAAGTGTTTTAAGCGTTTCATGTGCAGTGTCTAGTTCAGAAATCATAGGGAGTAGATGATCCTTAACTCCATCCACAATCAATTTCATGGCTCTAGCATTGTCTTTTTCCCACTTATTCGATTCATCATTTCCTTTTGGTGGTTGGTCAAATTTTTCTATGAATTGTTTGAGATCATTATCTTTTAAGGTTACCTTCATTCGTAATTTCCATGCTGTATAATTAGAGTCGCCTTCGAGTCTATCTTCAACTTTGATACCACTAATCATTTTGATTGGTAAAGACTTTTAGTGCACAAAATAAATAAATAAAAATCCAATTAGGATCTACCTTCAAGCTGTTTAGGCTTTATAGAAGGAACCTGACTTTGATACCATGTTAAAATTATTGATTAGATTTATTAAAGTAATTGTCTTTATGAATGTCTTAGGGTGTTCAGTTATATCTCTATATTAATTTAGAGATATCATACATATCTTCTTATGAACTAGATCCTTAAATAATCTCTTACATACGTATCAATATAATTTCATATTATAGTATATTCCTTAGATATACTCTCTCTTAACAACGCCTTTGATGTGCTTAAGTTAATATTTTATTTGTATCAGTGTCCGATCTTATGTATAAAACATGCAAGATCTCTTTTCGGTGATGTCTATTTATTACCCATAGGAATAAAAAAGACCGATTATATATATGAAAGGATGGAGGGTGGCAAGAATGAAGGAGCACAAATTATGCACCGAATGGAGACAAGGACACGATGTTTGACCAAGGAAAAGGTTAATCATATGATGCATAAGTACGGTCAAACAGAATTATGAAGGGCTTAGAAATATAGAATAGCCCATTCCTTAACCCCGATCACCTTTGCATTTAAGAAAGACAATCACGTGCATTAACCACGGTTGCAAAAAAAGTATAATATAATATGAATAATAAGATTAGTATAATATTTTAAGATACACAACTAAATACTTAAGAATATTTAATCAATGAAATTATATAGATAAAACTTTGTCCAGATTTTATATATACACATGTATATAGAAGGAAAAAAAATTAAAAATAAAATAAAATTATATATATATATATATATATATATATATATATATATATATATATATATATATATATATATATATATATATATATTACAATTATGTGTATATATATAATATTTAAACAAAGAGTTTGACCTTTAAGCTTACACCTTAAGATTTATCCGACTGAAGCTATAAAAGCATTAACATAGCCATCTTTGTTGAATTGTAAATTGGATTGGTATATATGTAATATATTGTATCACATCTAATGCATGTATCATCGAAGTATAAAGTGCACAAGTGTGAAGTAAAACGCTACAATAGTATAAGGAGCAGCAAAGATTTATCTATCACAGCAAGGTGATCATTACACTCAAAGGAATCTCATTCAGCAAATCATAGTTGTAGATCAGAGAGCAGCCACTGGTTCATCCTAACAGGTGGAATAGTCAAATCCTTTCACAAGAGCTTTGTGGTTCTCAGAGAAAAATAACAGCTTGAGCAAAGATTAGAGGCTATGGAGGTATTCAGACTTGATAAGGCTATTAACAATGAAAAGCTAGATTTGGAATTGGCTATTGGGCAACTTAAGAAAGCAATGGAGCAACTCTCTCAATCCTTGAAAAGAAGAAAAGATCTTGCAATACAGATGAATGAAAAACTCTACATTGAAGAAAGAATTGAGGACATCCATTCAAAAAGTAATTCAGATGAAGCTAATGAAGCAATTCGAGAACTATTAGAAAAGAATGGTACACTTCAAGAAGAAGTAAGGAAACTAAAAAGAGAGTAAAAAATTCAGTCAGTAAGATTGTGTGAATTCATGGAAGAGAAAAATAAGATAAGAGAAGAGTTAGAAGGAAAGAATAATGAAATTCAGCATCAATCCCTTCAACAGGCAGACTTCATTGATAAGCTTACCAATGCAAATGAAGAAATCATGAATCTAAGATCAGAGAATGAAAGATTGCAGATTGATCTAGACACTGAAAAGCAAACCAATGAGAGGATGATGAAATCTCAAGTAGACATGAATCAATTGAATGAGCAAAGCCAATATAGACAGAAAGGCAAAGCAGGAATTGGATATACAGAAGAAGGTGAATTATCCAAACAAGGAGCTTAAAAGAATCAAAGACCTACTTGTGGTCACTGTGGTAAGTTAGGTCATACATCAAACAAATGTTGGAGCAATGGAAAACTAAGTTCAATGGAAAATGCTACAATTGTAATCAACATGGTCATAGCACTAATGAATGCAAAGCGAAACCTAAATTTGAGAGCAAATGTCACAAATGTAAGAAGCATTGGCACAAATCTTCTGAGTGCAAAACCAAGATATTGAATCCAACAGAACAAATTGTAAAAGTTATATTTGGTTGGGACTACAACACTTAGTGAAGATGTCATTAATGTGGATAATTCAGACATATTGGAATAAATTGTGTAAAACATCACATGAGGACAAGAGACACCACTAGAAGATGTTTTATTTGTACAAAACTTGGTCATCTTGCCAAGAACTGTATGAACACTGGAAGAATTGAAGATGAAAAGAAAGCCAAGGCTGATAAGATCAAAAAGTAGTGGATTCCAAAATCTTCCGAGAATGCGAGTCTGAGGAATGAAGCAAATGTCACTTAAGAATTGGGTGACTCAAGCATTTCTACTTGATCTCCCACAAAGAGAATTGGACCTAAGATTCTAAAGTAGACATCTTACCTCAGTTCCAGTCAGCTAGAAAAAAAAGATCCATATCAACATTCAAGATGCAAAGGGATCATCGAGTGTCTGAAGGAATTCTGGACATTACTGAGCAAGGTCAGGTTGTAGACCCTACCAAGCAAGGTCAGGAGTAACTAAGTTATTGTGTGGACACCGAGTTGTGAATATTCCTATCGAGCAATTAATTCGAGCCGAGTGGAAGACAATTTGTCATTAACGAAGCGAACGTACCAAGCATTTATGGCGATTGGAAGGCAAAATTTGATAAAAAGGGCGAAATCAAATTCATTTATCACCGTGAATTTTCAAAAGCTATTTGTGAAGAGCGATTTCTGTGCATCCGAGTGATCTGTGCGCATTGTTGTTGAAGTTTTTCGTATTTTCTGAAATCCTATCAAGCGATGGTATCCTCCAATGGCAAGACAAAGAAAGGGTTAGGAATGTTGGTTTGAGGCATTGAATGGAAGGCACTTGATTTCAAGCTTAGTCTAGTTGTTGCGGAAACCCTTGATTCCACAGGAGTACAATCTCAGATTCCATCAAAGGTACTTCTCATAAATGATATTCGCTCGCATTTTCGATGTTCTATTCAAGATATAGGAACCTAGAAATGGACGAAACTTTGGAGAAGTTGTGTGCGAATGGTGTGTTAAAACCAGAACATCGACACCTAGAAGCAAAGGGTTTAACTCACATTCCACACATGCCCTGAGATTTTCAGATTGAGTGGATAAGGTTTATCCTCAGTCGTGTGCACAGTGGTTAGTTATCGTTTGAGCAACCTATTCCCATAACAAAGAAAATGATCAATCAGATCATAGGACTTCCAATGTTGGCAAAGGCTAAAACAACTAAAACCCTAAGTCAGGTGGAACTAGAGAAGAAAACCCTTGCCAAATGGGATGGAAGGGTTATGAAGATCAGTTGTGTTACTGATATGGAGCTGAAATTCAGAATACATGTAATTGCACACAAGATATACAGCTCTAGCAAACTCAATAGTGTATCATGTGAAGTTGTGGATCTCGCTTTCAAAGTGGTCAAGAACAACCTGTCGTTCGACCTTGCCGAGTTGATGTTGAACTAGTTCAACAAAAATATGGAAAGCATTAGGACATCAAAGAGTAACCCTTTGATAAGGATGATGATGGTGAAGATGACAAGGGCGAAGAAGACAAAGATGATGAAGAAGAAACAAATGATGAGAATAAAGATGATGAGGAACAAGAGTAGGAAGCTACCGAGGAGAATCTCCCTAGATTCAGAGCATTGAGGAGATTGACCTTGAAAAGATTGTAGTAGCAATTATAGCCTCACTTCTTCACTCTCTGAGCAAATCTTAAAAGCCATCCAGCTCAAAGAAAGCTATTGTTGAGTTGGTTTTCAAGCATTGCAAATCCAAGCACTCAACCAATCTTTGCACTTGTTCAACTCAGTACTTCATTGACTGAAGTGACCAATGTTTCTTCTATCGAGCAGTCAGTGATTCCTCCTTCATCAAGTTTGGTTACTCAACATTAAGGTATTCCTTTAGTAAGTAGTGCAATATCTACTTTTACTGCCAGTCCTACCATTTCCACCATCGTTTCTATTCCTAGCATGCAAATAATAAGTACTAAGACAGTTGAGAGCAAGCCTCCACCAAGTACAAAAGTTTTTAGCAAAGGCAAAGATAAGGAAGAAAACATTGAGCTTGATGAGGATATAGTTATCGTGAATTGGGATATCTCTAATCTAAATCTTGATCAAATGCATATAATAGGAGAACTTCTACAAAAGAAAGCTAAGCAGCAGAGGCTTAGAGAAGAAAGAAACAAAGAATTCCAAGTGCTTGAAGATGCAAAGAACATTCTTGTAGAGACACTCAACACTGAGGTTGACATTTCTCAACCTATTTTGGCATAGCTAGCAGAAGTGGTCCAAAAATTCAATGAAGATTTGAATGGACAAGAGAAATTCTTCTAGAGAGCAGAGAAGAAATTTGAAAATAAAGTATTGGAGCTAGTAGCACAAAAGATTGCAATACACCAAGTAGACTTGTCTACTATTCTGAGCTCATTGGAAACCTCTGCCAACAATGTGACTTCTCTATTTGGTAAACTCTATGACACATCCATTTTCACACAAGAAATAAAAGATAAACTCTCCAAGATTGATGAAGATTTCAAGGCAAGTGCACATTAGTTGTCACTTGACCCGAGCTACAGTTTTGCTCACTATAGAAAGATCAGATTTCTAACTGATATGCAAGCAGAATTGCTAAGGGAAGAAGCTAGGGTAAGAGCTACACTTGTAAATATAAAAGGCATGATTCTCCCAAACATGGATGCATTACAGAAACATATTGCACATGCTAAAACTCTCATCCATGATAACAACTTCTCCATTGCTGACCACAGGATAGAATTATCAGCAAAAGTGCAGATTGCATTGCACAGAAGCAAAGCATTGCAAGAAAATTGGGACAAGACAATGTCACTAATTCTTAAGGTAAATTCTGATTTCTTGTCACATTTTGGCATTACAATGTAAAATACACCTTTGGCATTTATGTCAAAAAGGGAGAGAAGATGTATATAAACTGTAAAGCATATTGTAAAGGGAGAGAATATGAAAACATGCAATAAAAGGGGAGAAGGTGAGAAGATATATATAATGTGTAAAGCATATTGAATATATATGTATGGGACAACATTATTCATATAAACATCTCTTACAAAAGCAATTTTGAAAAATCTCAAAAACAAAGTATGTTACCGAGTTGAAAACACAAGATGGAGACTAAAATTTGTTTTTGAAACTTTTTGAGAATTCAATTTTGATTAATAAGTGTTGTTGTCACTAATGCCAAAGGGGTTGATTGTTGACGTCTCAGTCAAGTTTGTTTATTAGTGACTGTAACGCCCCGCCAAGGGATCCAAAAGAATTAACCTAAAGTTTCACTAAGTTTGCTAAACATTTTTTTTTTAAAGTAAGAAAGTATGACATACACATCAAACAAATAGTAGCGGAAGCAATAACATGTAATCATCGACAAACATACATTGCAAGTTACATTTCTTAAAGATCCCAAGACGTTGAGTCACGTTTAAATTTAATTAATTCTAAGTCTAACAACTAACACATACATATAAAAGAATAATCAGAAACTCCAATGTCCATAATATACATTTGTTCCGAATGCTCCTTGGCAAATTAATTCGGAATGCTCATTCATCCACTGTACATGTCACAGGGTATGAAAGGCTTAAAAGAATATACATATGTAAAGATCAAGATACAACATCCTCAAATCCATGATACAAAGTACAGTAAAAATATATGAAACTATTCACCATACATGATACACCCATACATCCATAATGATAAAACATCTATCATAAAATCTAACCATCCATCATACTAATCCAAGAACATAGTGTAGGTAAATGTCAATCACGAAATCTCCAGCCACGGTGACCACGGAACGGATCTCAATGGTAAGAGTAAAAGCACTACCACCCGACCGCGTGGAACCTAAATGGTCCACTCCCACCGCGCTGAGGAGATAGTCTAAAGTCCCAAATAGGATAACAAAACCTATAATCATAAATACTCTCTAAGTCCAGGAAATCCTATAAGTATGCTAACTCAAGGGTTCCTAAAAAGATCGACATCAAAATCCCAGAGGTACCACAAGACACGTAGGAAACCTAATATGCAAGCGGGAAAGTGTCATCGCAAAAGTCATGTAGAAGTTACCCGAGCAATCCCTTAGGAATCTCGGGTCCCTACTGATCCTGCGGCCACTAGTATCCTCTCGTACTGACGAGGCATACTATGGAATGCAAGGTCGTAACCAAGCGTCCTCTCTACCCCATCCTAGTCTGTACTAGCACTCATGGCATGGGAGAGAACATACAATTATCTTGTTAGGTTCATTTTCTCTCATTTAGTGTAAATGTTTTCACTTATTAAAAAATGACTTACAATGGGTTTCTCAAGGCAGCCTCTTGGGGCTCCGACCCCCATTGCAAGCCACTTCCCAACTCTACACATAGATAACCTACCCTAGCTCATGAACTCATAAATCAAAGAATCATAATAAAACCATCTCAGTCCTATACGAGCAACTGAAAATATCATAAAAAGATAATCCACAAAATATATCAGTTCTTCATGAGGAACAGATAACATCAAATAGTAATCATGTAATCACGACAGTTCTCTATCAGCAACTGAAGGCATCAATGATAAGTCACAAAATCCAATGGTTCTCTAATGAGCAACCAGAAAGTAATACAAGTATAACTGATCGAGACTCAGAAATGGTTATCAAATATAATTGATCGAGACTCAAAAATGGTTAAGTTAGGTATTCTCAAATACATACACCTCAGCTTCACACAAGGAAACTGGAAAGCAATAACAAACAGTAAACACAATCATGTCATAGAGCACTTCATCACATTACCATGGTCAGGTTAAGAAAGATCGAGACCAAATCATCAAGACATCACATTCACAACCCCGAGCCTCTGGTAACAACCTGAACTGGTCAACGCTAAACCAACCCCAAAACATTCAAAGTACAAAGACAACATCAAAGTCTCAGAGATTGGTTCTGAAAGTATATTATTTAAGTTAAGGTAAGGTATGTGATTTAGTTTAATGTCGAATTCAAGTAACAAAGTTTTCACAACTACCCTTTTTCGAATAACCCATTCCTATAATAACTTTCATTAAATCAATATCCAAATTTATAATTTAGTCAAATAACATTCATTATTAATTAACTTAATTAAACAAATTTTAATTAAATTAATCAATATTCATTAGATCTAATTACTTATTTTAATTCCACTAATAATTGTTAATTTATTAATATTTAAGCAAAATTATTAATAAATTAAAATTTACAACTATATCTATGCAATTAATATTTATTTATTAAATATTTAAAAAGTTTAATCTTTTATAAAAATTGAATATATTATAATTTTATTATTTAAAATTTTTAAATAAATAAAAATTTGTTTTTAATCATTTAAAAAAAAATTATATTAAAAAAAAAATTTTAAAAACGAAATTAAAGTTTACCCACGTTTATAGCCCGTCGGCTTTGGCCGCAAGCCTGCGGTCGCAGGGCCTGCGGCGGCAGGTACTCTGTACCTGTCGTCGCAGTACCTGCGACGCAGGTACTGTCACCTGCCGACAGTGGGGGGCGGGTACGGGGTGATTCCCTCCCCCCCCACTAAATTTTATAATATATATATTATTTTTTTTTTTTAAATATTTTTTTTTAATATATGATTTAATTTTATTTTAATAACAATAAAATAAGTTTTATTTTAACAAAATTAATTTTGTTTAATCTCTTTTTTTTTTATAAAAAACAATTTCTTCCAAAGGGTAAATATGTAAAATATAAATATATATATTTATATATATATATTATATATATATTTTATTTATTTATTTATTTATCTAGAACTTTTCAATTTCATTAAAACAAACCCCTTATCAAATTAGATCTTAATTTCTAAATCAAGAAAACAATGGTTCTAATTAATTCATCCAGTCTCCATGGATACAGAAATTATTGACGAATAATTAATAACTTCACAATATTGAAAGCTTAAAACTTTCATCACAGAGAATTCAGATCTACAAACCCCAGACACGAAGAAGGCAGGAAGGGATAATTTGCATATTTAATGGATAAAAAACACAAGACCCTACCTGATCCTAATGCTATTATGCAATCTCCAGGAACTGTATGCGAATTCGCTCCTCTCAATAACCTTCCCCTTCAAGACTTTCTTCGTATCAACCTTCTGAAATTTGCTTCCAAAAATTGTCTTCCTCCAAAAATTCTCGTCCAAATTCGTATATCCCAAAAATGAACCCCCTAAGTTGTGATAAGCAAATTCTCCTCAATTCGGGGCACTAATTGTGCGTTTACCTGAGAAGACTCTTTGCACAACTCAGTTAACTCAAATTAACTTTTATTATCTTTCTAATCCTTTTGCATTCAACTTTCATGCACATTAAGTTGAATGATTAAATAACTTTATTTAAAATTTCACTTGACTTCAATTCTTAATTAATTTATTATTTTAAATCTTATGTGCACTTTTAAGAAATTAAAATAACATTATTAATTTTTATAATTTAATCTTTTAATTTAATTCTTATATTTAACTCATGTTTAGATCATGCGATCTAGAATTCTTAATAAATTAATATCTTTCAACTTTTTAATTTATTTTAGAACTTAATTGATAACATATTTTATTAATTTAAATAACAATAATATTTAGCATTTATTTAAAAATGAACTCCAAATATATTATTATTAAATTAAATAAATATTATCCTGTTCTAAATATATCTTGAACTTTAATTTCCAACTTTAATTCTTGTATTTAATTAATCAATTAATTAACTAAATATAAAGATATCATAATAATTCCTTATTAAATTAAATCATTAATTAGTCTTTTTAATTAGACTTAATTAATAGAAAATACACCAAGGACTCATAAAGCAACATACGAAAACCCATCATAGAAAAATACATACCAAAACAAACAAAAGGGTTATAATCACAAAATTACATCATTTGATGCATTCGGAGGGTACTTAACTCAGATACTTGTCCTAATTATCAATTAGGACAATTGGCTAAAGGGTTTAGGATTTGGACTTAAGAGTTTATCTCCCCTCTCTTACCATTGAGACAGTGCGATAGGGTACGCTCATCCTGACAATTCAGGGAAGTCGATACCCGGTACCTGCAACCTGCATAAAATCCACGCATGTACAAACACAATATTCTAAGCTAAACAGGCAATGGCAGGAAGTGGTGCATCGTGTAGATCCCGACTAGCAGGTGACTACGACTCCCTTCCTTAACCATATCAGAAACACCATACATAAATAAAACAGCACGCACACCATACACATGCAGTATGGGGTAAGTATCCATAAGAGGCACATGAAATAATAAGCCATCTAACTAATCATCATCGATAACTAAAACCATTGAATAATCATCTTACATGCACGAAATATAGAGTACCAAGTAATCTCATCATATAATAAACTGAGTGTAAACATCCTCTGATAATCTCTAAAATAATAATACTACTCATCAAACATAAATTGGCCTAAAAGAGTTTGGCAATCATATCATAAATGTAGCTCGAAAAAAAATATAAACTAGGGGCAGGCACTACATCCACCCCCCCTAGACTTAGGCTTACTCCTGGAAGCCTATAAACAAATAGGGATATAAATCCCGTAATCTAGATGCATCCTCCCATGTCGTTGAAGAGTCATCAGTAGGGTCCCATTGGACCCTTACCTGCTCTATGGTTCGACCCCTGAGGGTCAACTCCCGCTGCTCCAGAATACGAATTGGCTCCAAAGCCAGCTGCCCGTCCTCTACCTGTAATGCATTCCAATCAAGAATATGTACAACATCAGGAATATACTGTCTAAGTACTGAAACATGGAAAACATCGTGAATGCGAGCAAGGCTGGCCGGTAAAGCAAGACAATAGGCAACTGGACCAATCCTCTCAAGAATATCGAATGGTCCCACAAAGCGAGGTGCTAGCTTCGAGCCCTTTCCATAACGGATCGGACTCTTCCGCGGACGCACTCTCAAGAAAACCTTCTCTCCCACAGCAAACTGCTTATCTGACCTATGAGCATCAGCATACTTCTTCTGCCTATCCTGTGCCGTTGTCAAGTGCTCTCGGATACGCACCACCTGTTGCTCCATGTCACGAAGCATCTCTGGGCCCAACAGGATGCGATCCTCAAGGCTATCCCAACTCAAAGGTGTATGACAAGGGCGTCCATATAAGGCTTGGAAAGGTGCCATGCCAATAGAACTGTGATACCCGTTGTTGTAAGCAAACTCCACTAGGTAGAGATAGTCCTCCCAATGAGTCTGCCTATCCATCACGTACATCCTCAACATATCTTTGAGAACCTGATTCACTCTCTCTGTCTGCCCATCTGTCTCTGGGTGATATGCTAAACTGAAGTTCAATTGCGCTCCAAGATCATGCTGTAGTGATGTCCAAAATGCGGAAGTGAAAACATGATCCCTATCCGAAATGATCTTTCGGGGAATACCATGTAGTCTCACAATGTCACGCATGAAGACATTAGCTACTGAAGCTGCAGTGTAGGAAGACCTGATTGGTGCAAAATGTGCCACCTTGGTCAACCGATCAACGGTGACCATGATAGCATCATGACGACGAAGAGTCATAGGTAATCCTACTATGAAATCCATAGAGATGATGTCCCACTTCCATGAAGGAACGAGATTCGGTTGCAAGAGTCCTGCTGGATGCTGGTGTTCTGCCTTGACTCTCTGACACTCAAGACATCTAGCCACAAAATCAGCAATGTCGCGCTTCATCCCGGACCAATAGAATAAACGTCGCAAATCCGCATGTATCTTCTTGACACCTGGATGTGCCGAGTAAGGTGCACGATGGGCCTCTGATAGGATCAATATGCGAAGCTCATCCAGTAGCGGCACATAGATCCTTCCTGAAAGTCTCAAAAGGCCATCTGACTCTAAGACATAGCCTGAAAACTTACCCTCCAAGGGTCTCCCTGAATTGATCTCACTGCACACCTCCAGATACCATGAATCAGTGGGGAGTGCCTGAAGTATCTGACATCTCAAATCGACACTAAGAGTCATAGATGATATCACATGTTTCCTGCGACTCAAAGCATCAGCTACAACATTCTCCTTCCCCTGGATATACTTCACCTCAAAGTCATACTCGCACAAAAACTCCATCCAACGCCTTTGCCTAGCATTCAGATTAGGCTGCGTGAATATGTACTGAAGACTACGATGATCGCTATGTAGTTCAAATCTGTGTCCCAACAAGAAATGTCTCCATCTCACTAAGGCATGAACTACTGCTGCTAACTCAAGGTCATGTGTAGGATAATTCAACTCATGATCCTTGAGTTTGCGTGACTCATATGCAATCACTCGACCATTCTGCGTTAGAACTGCTCCAATACCCTCGAGGGAAGCATCTGTACACACCATGAACTCACCTTCTGGATCAGGTACTGCTAAGATCGGTGCACTGGTCAGAAGCTCTTTGAGTTTCTGAAATGCTTCTACACACTTTTCTGTCCAAAGAAACTTCTTTCCTTTCCTCTGAAGGGAGGTAATAGGGTGTGCTATTCTGGAGAAGTTTTGAACAAATCTGCGATAATACCCAGCTAGACCCATGAAACTACGAATCTTCGACACAGTAGTGGGTGGAGGCCAATCTACTATTGCCTGGATCTTCGCAGGGTCTACAGAGATACCTTCGCCTGAAATAACGTGTCTCAAATACTGTATCTCTGATTGAAAGAAATCACACTTTGCCGCATTGGCATAAAGTTGATTATCTCTCAAGCACTGCAAAACTAAACTCAAATGTTCCTCGTGTTCCTTTTGGGACTTAGAATATATCAGAATATCATCGAGGAACACAAGAACAAATCTATCAAGATAGGAACGGAACACCCCATTCATTAAGCACATGAAAACTGATGGAGCGTTCGTCAGCCCAAAGGGTACCACTGTGAACTCATAATGCCCGTAGCGAGTTCGGAAGGCGGTCTTATGAATATCAGCCTCCTTGATGCGAAGTTGATGGTATCCTGACTTAAGATCAATCTTAGAGAACACTGTAGCTCCCTTGATCTGATCAAATAAATCATCAATCCTTGGTAAAGGATACCTGTTCTTTATTGTCACCTTATTCAGCTGTCTGTAATCAATGCAAAGGCGCAAAGAATCATCCTTCTTCTTCACAAAGAGCACTGGAGCTCCCCATGGTGATACACTAGGTCGAATACTACCCTTGGCCAAAAGTTCCTCTAACTGCAAACGCAACTCACTTAGCTCTTGAGTGGTCATACGGTAAGGAGCTCTAGAGATAGGTTCCGCTCCTGGAGTGAGCTCAATGCTAAAATCAATGTCTCTCTTCGGAGGCATGCCTGGAATCTCACTCGGAAAGACATCAACATACTCCTGTAAAATAGGGTGATCTAGGGTCTTCCTCGTAGATTCTTCCTCATCAAGCTCATTTATCGAAACGGCAAATACCTGACACCCCTTACGAAAGCTTCGCTTAAGTTGCATAGCAGAGATCATTCGTAGGGATATAGGTCTCGGTATCCCCACAATCTCAACATCCTTCCCTTGGTCATCCTGACACATAATGGTCTTCTTTCTGCAGTCAATACTAGCCCTATGAGAGCCAAGCCAATCCATACCTAAGACCACATCGTAGGAGCCAAGAGGAATAACTCGAAAATCGACTGAAGTCTCAAACCCTCCTATGCTAAGTCCACACTTATGAACCACCGAATCTGTGGAAACTTTAGCACCTGAGGCTAGTTCCACTTGCCAACCATGGTCTTGCTTAACCGACTCCAGCTTACACTTATCAACTAGAGATGGAGAAATGAAAGAATCTGTAGCACCTGAATCAAATAATACAGAGAGAGGTGTACCTCGGATAGCTCCTGTAGTCTCAACTACTGTCCCCTGATGGTCTGCCTGACGGTGATCCACCGCTGCAAATACTCTATGAGATCCACCTGTATTTCCAACTGTAGGCTCAGATGCTGCTGGTCTGGGTCCTGAATACTGAGATGCTTGCTGTGGGAAGTATGCCGCAATATGACCAATCTGTCCACACGAATAACATCCCGTGCCTCTGCCCGATCCTTTCCCTATAGGTGGTGCATTCGACCGCTGGTGGCTACCCCTGCTAGCAAAAGACTGGTTGCTCTGTGCAGGTCGAGATTGTTGATTCTATCTATTACGTTGAGCATTGCGATTGATCCTAGAGTTGGATCCACCGCCACCACTCTGAGCCTGAGGGTAAAATCCCTTATGCTGCTGAGGCTGCTGCTGAGAATGCTGCTGAGAATACTGATTCCTCCTAGGGAAGGGAGGCTTCCTGATTCCACCGGAATTGTGGTTGCCCTTAGATCCTGCTATAGTAGGCGCTCCCACAAATCCTCCTTGCCCAAAGTTGACACTCTGCTCTACCAGGATAGCTCGATGTACCGCATCCTTGAGGGTCTTAGGCTCAAATACCTTAACACCCCCAATAAAACGGTTGTTCAAGCCTCGAATGAAATGTTGTGCCAACTGTGCTGGGTTGTCACTGAATCTCGAAAAAGGCATGAGCTCATAGAACTTGCGCTCATATTCTACAACGGTCATAGTGAACTGTCTCAGGTTATGGAACTCATCTGCTCTATGCTGCTTCCATTCCTCTGGTAGGAATCGCTCATGAAAACTCTCCAAGAAAATCTCCCAAGTGACACTACCCATGTCAATGCCCAACTTCTTCTCCTCAATAGTCCACCAGGTGGCTCCAAATAACTCTAGATTGGTAATGGCAAACCTCGCTTTGACATTACTGTCAAAGTCCTGCATAGCAAAAATCCTGTCAAGAGCAATAAGCCACTGCTCAGCTACATACCCAGAACCTTGCCCATTAAAGGGCTTGATCTTGGACCTCTGAAGATCCTTCATCTGAGAAGATACTATGAATCTATGTCGATCCCTCTGAGGACTCCTAGATCTGCGTCTATGCTCATGTCCAACCTGGTGTGCTCTATCTTGCTCAAGAACAGGAGGTAAGCGATCAATAAGGGTTCGCATCATTTGCCTCAGATCAACCTCCTCAGAGTCGACATGTCCCTCATCGTGGTTCTCTTCCTGATGCTCACTGACATGCTCTTCCCTATTCTCTTCCTGAATGGGGCTCTCATGGATAGACTCATGAACACTAACATCTCTGCCTCGTCCACAACCTCTGCCACGGCCAAGGCTACGGCCCCTAACGGAAGATCTCGTCCTAGATACCATCCTACAATAATATCCAAGACACAAGATGCTAAAATAACCATGAAACATACTACTGAAATACATAGATAAAAGACACATGTTTTGAAAACAAGATATTTTCAGTTTTCAGTTTACCTATAATTTTAGTTTAAGTATAATTTCAGTTTTGAAGTTTTGAGTGTTGAAGTATGAATAAAATAGGTAACTAATAATTTATATACTGTTTCAGTTCAACTAGCTTCAAGTTTTAGTTTAAGGTTTGCATTTTTATTCAACTAGTTAACACTAGTGGCGTTCCAATATACCCAGAGCTCCCAATGTAGAAACTTGGGCTCTGATACCAGATGTAACGCCCCACCAAGGGATCCAAAAGAATTAACCTAAAGTTTCACTAAGTTTGCTAAACATTTTTTTTTTAAAGTAAGAAAGTATGACATACACATCAAACAAATAGTAGCGGAAGCAATAACATGTAATCATCGACAAACATACATTGCAAGTTACATTTCTTAAAGATCCCAAGACGTTGAGTCATGTTTAAATTTAATTAATTCTAAGTCTAACAACTAACACATACATATAAAAGAATAATCAGAAACTCCAATGTCCATAATATACATTTGTTCCGAATGCTCTTTGGCAAATTAATTCGGAATGCTCATTCATCCACTGTACATGTCACAGGGTATGAAAGGCTTAAAAGAATATACATATGTAAAGATCAAGATACAACATCCTCAAATCCATGATACAAAGTACAGTAAAAATATATGAAACTATTCACCATACATGATACACCCATACATCCATAATGATAAAACATCTATCATAAAATCTAACCATCCATCATACTAATCCAAGAACATAGTGTAGGTAAATGTCAATCACGAAATCTCCAGCCACGGTGACCACGGAACGGATCTCAATGGTAAGAGTAAAAGCACTACCACCCGACCGCGTGGAACCTAAATGGTCCACTCCCACCGCGCTGAGGAGATAGTCTCAAGTCCCAAATAGGATAACAAAACCTATAATCATAAATACTCTCTAAGTTCAGGAAATCCTATAAGTATGCTAACTCAAGGGTTCCTAAAAAGATCGACATCAAAATCCCAGAGGTACCACAAGACACGTAGGAAACCTAATATGCAAGCGGGAAAGTGTCATCGCAAAAGTCATGTAGAAGTTACCCGAGCAATCCCTTAGGAATCCCGGGTCCCTACTGATCCTGCGGCCACTAGTATCCTCTCGTACTGACGAGGCATACTATGGAATGCAAGGTCGTAACCAAGCGTCCTCTCTACCCCATCCTAGTCTGTACTAGCACTCATGGCATGGGAGAGAACATACAATTATCTTGTTAGGTTCATTTTCTCTCATTTAGTGTAAATGTTTTCACTTATTAAAAAACGACTTACAATGGGTTTCTCAAGGCAGCCTCTTAGGGCTCCGACCCCCATTGCAAGCCACTTCCCGACTCTACACATAGATAACTTACCCTAGCTCATGAACTCGTAAATCAAAGAATCATAATAAAACCATCTCAGTCCTATACGAGCAACTGAAAATATCATAAAAAGATAATCCACAAAATATATCAGTTCTTCATGAGCAACAGATAACATCAAATAGTAATCATGTAATCACGACAGTTCTCTATCAGCAACTGAAGGCATCAACGATAAGTCACAAAATCCAATGGTTCTCTAATGAGCAACCAGAAAGTAATACAAGTATAACTGATCGAGACTCAGAAATGGTTATCAAATATAACTGATCGAGACTCAAAAATGGTTAAGTTAGGTATTCTCAAATACATACACCTCAGCTTCACACAAGGAAACTGGAAAGCAATAACAAACAGTAAACACAATCATGTCATAGAGCACTTCATCACATTACCATGGTCAGGTTAAGAAAGATCGAGACCAAATCATCAAGACATCACATTCACAACCCCGAGCCTCTGGTAACAACCTGAACTGGTCAACGCTAAACCAACCCCAAAACATTCAAAGTACAAAGACAACATCAAAGTCTCAGAGATTGGTTCTGAAAGTATATTATTTAAGTTAAGGTAAGGTCTGTGATTTAGTTTAATGTCGAATTCAAGTAACAAAGTTTTCACAACTACCCTTTTTCGAATAACCCATTCCTATAATAACTTTCATTAAATCAATATCCAAATTTATAATTTAGTCAAATAACATTCATTATTAATTAACTTAATTAAACAAATTTTAATTAAATTAATCAATATTCATTAGATCTAATTACTTATTTTAATCCCACTAATAATTGTTAATTTATTAATATTTAAGCAAAATTATTAATAAATTAAAATTTACAACTATATCTATGCAATTAATATTTATTTATTAAATATTTAAAAAGTTTAATCTTTATAAAAATTGAATATATTATAATTTTATTATTTAAAATTTTTAAATAAATAAAAATTTGTTTTTAATCATTTAAAAAAAATTATATATAAAAAAAAAAATTTAAAAAACGAAATTAAAGTTTACCCACGTTTATAGCCCTTCGGCTTTGGCCGCAGGCCTGCGGCGGCAGGTACTTTGTACCTGCCGTCGCAGTACCTGCGACGCAGGTACTGTCGCCTGCCGACAGTGGGGGGCGGGTACGGGGTGATTCCCTCCCCCCCCCACTAAATTTTATAATATATATATTATTTTTTTTTTTAATATTTTTTTTTTATATATGATTTTATTTTATTTTAATAACAATAAAATAAGTTTTATTTTAACAAAATTAATTTTGTTTAATCTCTTTTTTTTTTTATAAAAAATAATTTCTTCCAAAGGGTAAATATGTAAAATATAAATATATATATTTATATATATATATTATATATTTATTTATTTATTTATTTATTTATCTAGAACTTTTCAATTTCATTAAAACAAACTCCTTATCAAATTAGATCTTAATTTCTAAATCAAGAAAACAATGGTTCTAATTAATTCATCCAGTCTCCATGGATACAGAAATTATTGACGAATAATTAATAACTTCACAATATTGAAAGCTTAAAACTTTCATCACAGAGAATTCAGATCTACAAACCCCAGACACGAAGAAGGCAGGAAGGGATAATTTGCATATTTAATGGATAAAAAACACAAGACCCTACCTGATCCTGATGCTATTATGCAATCTCCAGGAATTGTATGCGAATTCGCTCCTCTCAATAACCTTCCCCTTCGAGACTTTCTTCGTATCAACCTTCTGAAATTTGCTTCCAAAAATTGTCTTCCTCCAAAAATTCTCGTCCAAATTCGTATATCCCAAAAATGAACCCCCTAAGTTGTGATAAGCAAATTCTCCTCAATTCGGGGCACTAATTGTGCGTTTACCTGAGAAGACTCTTTGCACAACTCAGTTAACTCAAATTAACTTTTATTATCTTTCTAATCCTTTTGCATTCAACTTTCATGCACATTAAGTTGAATGATTAAATAACTTTATTTAAAATTTCACTTGACTTCAATTCTTAATTAATTTATTATTTTAAATCTTATGTGCACTTTTAAGAAATTAAAATAACATTATTAATTTTTATAATTTAATCTTTTAATTTAATTCTTATATTTAACTCATGTTTAGATCATGCGATCTAGAATTCTTAATAAATTAATATCTTTCAACTTTTTAATTTATTTTAGAACTTAATTGATAACATATTTTATTAATTTAAATAACAATAATATTTAGCATTTATTTAAAAATGAACTCCAAATATATTATTATTAAATTAAATAAATATTATCCTGTTCTAAATATATCTTGAACTTTAATTTCCAACTTTAATTCTTGTATTTAATTAATCAATTAATTAATTAAATATAAAGATATCATAATAATTCCTTATTAAATTAGATCATTAATTAGTCTTTTTAATTAGACTTAATTAATAGAAAATACACCAAGGACTCATAAAGCAACATACGAAAACCCATCATAGAAAAATACATACCAAAACAAACAAAAGGGTTATAATCACAAAATTACATCATTTGATGCATTCGGAGGGTACTTAACTCAGATACTTGTCCTAATTATCAATTAGGACAATTGGCTAAAGGGTTTAGGATTTGGACTTAAGAGTTTATCTCCCCTCTCTTACCATTGAGACAGTGCGATAGGGTACGCTCATCCTGACAATTCAGGGAAGTCGATACCCGGTACCTGCAACCTGCATAAAATCCACAAATGTACAAACACAATATTCTAAGCTAAACAGGCAATGGCAGGAAGTGGTGCATCGTGTAGATCCCGACTAGCAGGTGACTACGACTCCCTTCCTTAACCATATCAGAAACACCATACATAAATAAAACAGCACACACACCATACACATGCAGTATGGGGTAAGTATCCATAAGAGGCACATGAAATAATAAGCCATCTAAGTAATCATCATCGATAACTAAAACCATTGAATAATCATCTTACATGCACGAAATATAGAGTACCAAGTAATCTCATCATATAATAAACTGAGTGTAAACATCCTCTGATAATCTCTAAAATAATAATACTACTCATCAAACATAAATTGGCCTAAAAGAGTTTGGCAATCATATCATAAATGTAGCTCGAAAAAAAATATAAACTAGGGGCAGGCACTACAGTGACACACACTTATTTAGATAGCTAATAGCTACCGAGCGTACAATTAATAGTGTTAACCAAGTAATTTAGGCTCTATTGAGTTCTACAGTTGCTACCGAGTACCAGGAACAATATTTAGTTTGCGCCAAGCAGTTTCTACCAAGTTGGTGATTGTTAGTGTAAACTAAGCTTCATAGTGTTTACCGAGTCTCTCAATGCAAATCGAGTTCGAAGTTTCAGTGATGTGAATCTAGTGTTGATCGAGTATGCAATGTCAACCAAGTGATTTAGTTTATATCGAGTTGGCAGTGATAGTGTTGACCGAGCTATGTAGTGTGAACCAAGTGAATCAGTTTATATGCTGAGTTTCGCAGTGTTCATCGAGACACCAGTGCAGACCAAGTTCAGACTACTTGGAAGTGATCAGTATGAGCCGAGCTTCTACGTCTACCTAGTGCATGATGATGCCGAGCGTTGACATTGGTTGCCGAGCATCAGAACCTCACCGAGTTTGTCTTCAGAATCCGAACACCTGTAGTTGAGCCGACTATGTGTATTTTGGTGAAACTTGTATTGTAGCCCACTTTGTTGAATTGTAAATTGGATTGGTATATATGTAATGTATTGTATCACATCCAATACATGTATCATCGAAGTATAAAGTGCAGAAGTGTGAAGTAAAAGGCTACAACAGTATAAGGAGCAATAAAGATTTATCTATCACAGCAAGGCAAGGTGATCATTACACTCAAAGGAATCTCATTCAGCAAATCATAGTTGCAGATTAGAGATAACTATTGGTTCATCCTAACAGGTGGAACAGTCAAATCCTTTCACAAAGTAGACTTAATAGTTTTTTGTAAATCTCTTTACCGAGTGCATACTTCATTGTATGTTTGTAAATCCTTTTACAAGGTGGACCTAGCAGTCCTTATTGCTCCTAACAGGGCAGATCATCAGAAGTGATCATTGTAAGCCTTAATAGGCTAACTTTATATTGCAATATTAAAGCTTGTGGGTATCATCATCCCCACCCTAGTTTTACTTTCTATTTTGGAAAGTTTTTGGGTCACCATATTGTGTGCTAAAGTGTTATGAATGTTTTAATGCTTTCAGTTTTTCATGCATGCAATTAGATCAGAATACTCATGAAGGATTAATTGGTATATAAAGATTAAGTTTTAATGGTTACTGATTCACCCCTCCCCTCTCAGTAACTTAGCCTGTCATATATATTTCCAACAATATCTATGTACACAAATATTTATGCGCGTCTCTATATGTACGTATATGCATAGTGCAAATATTGTTATCAACAACTTTTTGCCGAGGGCAAAAAACATATATTGGTAAATATCGAATATAGGTCAGAAACTTCTTGGGGGACTTCTTAGGAACTTAAAAAATGGCTTGAATTTAATTAGAAATGTTTCTTTTTTTGCAAAATTCAATAAGGAGATGCTGCTAATGAGTTAATATATGAGTAAACAAACCAAACAAGCACACACACACACACACACACACACACACACACACACACACACACACATATGCAAATATGTAACAAAATCACATCCTCATGTGGAATGTTAATGGCTGGTAGCCATAGCTGAACTTTGAAAACTAAAAATAGCAAGTTGTCTTTATAAACTATAAGAAAATACAAATGTCAAGTACAATATCAAACAATAAACTAGTCTACATCTTCCTCTTCTCCTTTCCAGCAGCTTTGGTAAAAACTATGAGAGTGGGAGGGGGTCTAGCAGTAGTTTGTTGTGGCTGTGCTACCTCCCTCTGCACAACTTTCTATGACTCAACCTCCATCTGGATGTAGATGGTGCTGACATTGGCAACGACTCTTCATTATCTGTATCCTCCTCACTTTAGTGCCTTCATGATCACTCCTGAATGTCCTCCAATCCTGCTGTGAATTCACCCTCCATATCCTGTATTTCCAAATGATAGATGTCATTGTATGTGAACAATGGAGGCTGATTCTATGATGTCCAATCACAATAAGGATCTATGTCATCCAAATCAAGTGGACCAGCTGGTGCTTATTCTACCTATAATTTATGCACAACTTAAGGTTATAATGCACATCTACCTTTCTTATGTGCAACTTAAGATTATAATGCACATAAATAAGGTGATTGAGGTATTTCTTTGCTAATTTGTTCTTCTTCTTCATGTGAATGGCCTCAAAATAAGCTCTAATTACACTCCCAATTGGATGAGCTACATGGTTGACATAAGATGCGGAGGGCAATTTATTGTAGGTTTGGGACAATTTGTTAATGTTATAATTCTGTTGGATAAATTATATTATATATATGAGATATATAATATGAAAAATATTATATAAGGAATAATTAACTTATATTAAGAGTGATATATATATATATATATATATATATATATATATATATATATATATAATCATTATAATATATTGAAGGTATATTAATTGTGTTATAACTATAACTAATGTAAGTTAATATATATTAGAGACATGTCTCTTCAAGAGTTATGCCTCTTTATATCACATATATATTCATTCGTAAAATAACTTGGAAAACACATAAAATATCCACAAGTGCTATTACAAGTTACCGAAAAGATTAAATATATCTTATTTCACTAACATGATATCAGAGCAAGTTCGAATGTTTGAGCGCATATTCACATTAATAAGGATTACAGAGTTCTTTAATAGTGATGTGGGCTGCTTCATATTAATACCAGTGATTTCAGTGTATGGAGTGCGTATCATTCCGCATGTTCATTCGTTAGATGATAATCTTCCCTTATCTTTAACATGGCAACATTCTGCATGGTATCTTATGTGGCGGCAAATGCATTGTGAAATCCACTATTAATGGAGGCTTAAATATTTTATTAAACTTTATTATTGCTGTGAGTAGATACGCATGAGGAAGAATCGCATCTTACCTCCAGTCGGATTGGAGATTGCAGGGCGGCAAAATGAAATAAGAGATAAAACATTATTTTTGTGCAGCCATTTAGGTATTGAATCCATATTTTTCTTTTAGCGTGAAGTTCCAGATTGCAAATGGCCATTTGTAGAAGGCTGTGGCTGGAGGACATAAATCTTCAGGTCTAAGCATTGGGACATATCCGCAATACACCAGAAATTTGTTGTGGAAGAGAATTGTTTGCAGATCCATTAAAGAGTTGTGGATTGGAGAGTTATTATTTATAGGTGTCTACAGACCTGATAGCCATACTACACTTTCAGAATTCATCTGTTGTCATTAGTGGAATGGTGATTGCTCAGACTGAAGGTGAACATAATTCTATTTAGTTTCAGCAGATCAGGTCCAATGTGAAGAGTTTGGTGTGGAAATTATTAGGTTACCAGGTGGCTGCTAGGAAATTCTTAGACACTTAGGTATCGAATCCATATTTTTCTTTTAGCATGAAGTTCCAGATTGCAAATGGGCATTTGTAGAAGGCTGTGGCTGGAGGACGTAAATTTTCAGGTCTAAGCATTGGGGCATATCCCCAGTACACCAGAAATTTGTTGTGGAAGAGAATTGTTTGCAGATCCGTTAAAGAGTTGTGGATTGGAGAGTTATTATCTATAGCCGTCTACAGACATCATAGCTGCACTACACTTCCAGAATTCATCTGTTGTCATTAGTGGAATGGTGATTGCTCAGACTGAAGGTGAACATAATTCTATTTAGTTTCAGCAGATCAGGTTCAATGTGAAGAGTTTGGCGTGGAAATTATTAAGTTACCAGGTGGCTGCTGGGAAATTCTGAGACACAGGATTCAGTTTGACCCTTTGGAGTTGCAGGTTGAACATACAATTGTCTTTTGGAAGTCGCCCTGCTAATTAGATGCACAGAATTACGTAGCTGGGAAAGTTGTAGGAAATTCATATTTTGATGAACTCACAGACAGCTATAATTAGATCGGGTGTTGGAAAGAATGGTCTTCTATTTGAGATAGAGTAAGATCAGAACTTCACCATGTTAATCGTACGATAGAGATGACGAGTATTACAGCAGCCCATATTGTTAAAAATGATGTCTCTCAAATATTTGGGAGCATGGGAAGATGCGGCACTTGGGATCAAACTCAGACTTCAGTCCATGTGCGGGGACTATTATGATAATTGTGTAGCTGTGATGGCTGCTAAAGTGCGGTGTTGTTCACTTGTCTTCATCATAACCATAGAGGAGACTTAGTTTTAGAAAATGAATCAATGTTGGATGACATAAGTCTCGATAACAGAGTCATCCATAGCATCAAAGAGCTTATTGGAGAAGGAAGTCTGTAAGTCAAATGAAGTGCATGACATATTTAAACATTAAGTGTATGAATT
This sequence comes from Cupressus sempervirens, assembly GCA_028749045.1. Taxonomy (NCBI): domain Eukaryota; kingdom Viridiplantae; phylum Streptophyta; class Pinopsida; order Cupressales; family Cupressaceae; genus Cupressus; species Cupressus sempervirens. Next base: position 14,034,181 of record CM053788.1, read on the forward strand.
CTGCCACTTAAAGTTTACCTTATTTAGTTTCACTTTACTTTGTATTACTGCATGGTTTTGAGTTGTATAGTAGGTTTTATGTTTCCACGGTTCACAATGATGATGGGAAATTAAGATATGTGAAACAGTTTAATATACTGTCTCTGCCTAGGAAATCTAAGTCATTATGTGGTTTTCCTTCTGAAAGTCATGCATTAGTTATCCCTTACAAGGTCCAGTCTCAAAAGCACATGGAGACATCAATACACATGGGTTATAACTTATGCCTTTGTTGTGAGATTTCATTGCTCTCAAACTCTTTACTCATGGAGTGTTCCAGTGAAGAGGGAGGCATTCTGAATTTCCAGAGTATGTTCCTTAGTTAGTCTAGGGGCTTTTATGGTAACATAGGCTAATGGGATAAGGAACCCTTTGAAATGATTTAGAATGTTGAGACAAATCATATGATTTCTTTTGGCTAAAGAATATTTCCAATTCAGTTTGGCAAACTCGCTTACAGTAGCTGCTCTTGTTTAAGTTTTGATGTTCGGTCATCCAAACTACTTGAATTTTCTGAGGCCTTCTAGTGCATAGAGATTAGTGATAGGCCTCTATAGGAGCCTCACCCTTATCGGATTGGTTAAACTAGGAGAAACTGCCATTTTTCAGATTCTTTTTCAATGTACTGGGATAAATCCAGCACATCAGGTACTGACCCAATAAAGACTGAGGATAATTGATTTCATGACTGCTACTTAATAAACATATCACATGCTGAAATGGTACTGATAGAAAGAAGTAGCAGCTCCTGATCAATTGCAAGATTCTTATATAGAGGATAGTAGCAGAATAAATTATATAACCAGACCATTGGTGCAGATAAGTCTAAGGCACTTTAGCACAGGGCATATATAAAAGAGGCCAATTCAAGTCATTATCACACACAAGAAAAGCAATATTATCTCTGTCTGTAGCAGCGAACTACATCTCCATTAGCAACGATTTTATTTTATTTTTGTCCGAGGAAGGCAGGAAATTTATCTCCTTAATTGGACTACTAACTGTTTCAAGGTGTTTGAGTGATATACAGATTAGTGGATCAATAATTAGGAGTGGTATAGAATCATTTGAGAGGCTATAATTGTGGGGGAGGGAGGCAGATTTCCTTCTATGGATCAGATTTGGAAGGTGGGGGAAATGCTAGACATAGTGTGAAAGAGAATAATCAAAATTATAGTCAAATGAATTTCAGATCTTCTTTACTGACATGGGAAATGAACAAGGCTGAGACCAAAATAGGATTATAAACTCATGGTATGTTCTGGCCATCTACTACCAGCGATGTCAGAGATGAAGTCTATCATATATGATGCGATACAAAATTGTTCAAACAATAAAAGAGTGGGAATTTTACATTGTGGTGGGGATAATAACAAATGTCCCATTCCCACCTGGACCAAATTTATGATTTTATGTCTATGGACCTTCGTGTGCAGATAAGTATTTCTCATCTTTCAGTATTACACATATCTACTAATTGTAGTCTCTCTTTCTTATTTGTACTTATATATGTGCTATAAAGAGTTATTTACCTTGATCTTTTTCTTTGTCTCTGAGGATGTGCTTGTAGGAAAAGAAGATTGGTACATTAGGTATTCTACCAAATATTGTGCAGGACTCAATCTTATGACAGTAGCTCTAAAGAAGTTTCTGATCTAGAATTCATTAGTCACTTGATGATCATGCTAGATAAAGTAAGGCTTGTTGAAGTGAATACCTTTGATTATTGAGATTATGAGTAACCTTAAAGAGGGAGTTTTGGCAGTTCATTGGAGACAATCTTGGACAAAGAGAGGGAGCAGATAGGTCTGAAGACCTTATGCTATCAGGATACCCATTGAACTAGGGAAGCATGATATGGTTGGCTACCAAGAGGTTAGAAGGATGGTAACAAATTTAGAGGAACTCTGACACTTCATCGGAGAGAACCTTGTGCTAAGAGGTCAGAAAAGTTGATATCAAACGAAGAAGGAGAAACCTTATTCTCTGATATGTTTTATGGTGAATGTCGTGACAACACCACATGACAGTATTTGTGGAGACTTCATGCGAACTTTTGATGTCATACATGTATGAGCTTGTCCCCTGTGTACATCATGAAGAAGTGACGACTTCTAAATAATTATCACTTGTATTAGGAGAAGTTATTGAAAGGTGACGACCTTACAATAACTTGTATCATGAAAGGCTTTATCTTATAAATCAACAACTAGGTGTTAGATGTTATTAATTTAACTATCTACAAGTTGTTTGTATAGATATATTTTAGGTACTTGGTGAATATCTTGCCTTGATATTCTGATAGGCCATTACCACATTGAATGTGAATATCATTTAGTTGATATTCTAATAGCCATTACCACATTGAATGTGAATATCATTTAGTTGATGTTCTGATAGGCCATTACTCAGAGTATTTGGTGAATATCATTTGATTGATATTCTAATAGGTCAATGCTCATGCTATCTAATTGTTGGAATATCTTAATGGAAAGAATGCTTTTGAGAGGGCCGGGGGGGGAGGGGGGGGGAATCAAAAGTACTAGCTTCTAACCTATTTTTCACAAATCCTTAATAACATAATATTGAAATGTACATGCATGCATATCAACATTAAGCAATTATGAAAAACACGTGCATCACCACATAACACTTGAAATTTTGGTAACCCAAAAACCCTCCAGGAATAAGAAGGTAAAATTGGGGTGGGGATGATACCCACAAAATCACTGCAGTAATAATGTTTAACCACTTCTGATGGTTTGCCTTGTTAAAGGCTTTACACTGTATCAATAGTGACCTGTTTAAAGGATTTACAAACACGTTACATGAAGTGTTACTCTGTTAAAGGATTTAATCACCTATTTAAAGGATCTACAAAATAACTGTTAAGCTAACCTATCACCATAGGGTTTCCTTTTTAATACAATTGCTAGAGAGTATTAGGTGTAATAAACCTGATAGCTTACAATCCTTTGATTGCTGAATACAGGCACTTGATCTGCTTTCTCCGATCTTGATCCTCTGAGATCTGATATTCTTCACTCTGAAAATAGTTTTCCTTACACACCTTCGTCCATCAACATTTACAATGAGATTTAGTCTTCCTTATAAAGACATTCGAAGACTTAGGGTTAGATGTGGATCTACGATCCATATTGAATCTCTGTTTCCCGCTCATTCCTTGCACTTTTATTATTGGTTGCATGCTTTCTTCATTTTTCTTATTGGCTGCATGTAGATTTCATAGGAAATACAAAAGATTCGATCTAATTATTTTAATCCTTCGAGATTCGTCATATGTCGGCCATGAAAACGGTTTACATCTGAATTAGTGAAGTTACAAACTCTTATGTGTATTCTATGTTACTTGGCACTTAAAGATTCCAGATGCTCGACACTTATAACAAACTGGCTTACTCGGCTCTTGTTGCATTTCTGTATTGCTCGGCATCGTCTGTGACTCGGCACTCAAATATCACTCGGTAGTTTGTATCATGCTCGGCACCTAAAGTCATTCGGCACTTGATCTTCACTCGGCACCTGATCTTCACCCAGCACTTGAAGGTTGCTCGGCACTTGAAGATCACTCGACACCTATTGGATTTCCTGACTCGGCTCATGTTGTGGCTCGGCATACGTAGTGCGCTCGGCTCCAATGTAGAAAATGGTTAAGTGTGTTGGCACTCAAATGTCAAAACCATTCTGCGACTAACACCTAATATGATATCAAATAGTAATTGGTGAATATTATATGTTGATATTCTGATAGGCCAATACTTACATGATATCATATACTAGAAATCTTCTGATCAAAGATTTCCTATGTGTATTATTTTTGAAATATTACCTATGGTGTAATATCTATGTATTTTATCCTTCTTCATTAAGAGGGAGTATTAATGTTATAATTTTGTCGGATAAATTGTATTATATATATGAGATATATAATATATGACAAATATTATATATTGAATAATTAACTTTTGAGTGATATATATATATATATATATATATTATAATATATTGAGGGTATATTAATTGTGTTATAACTATAACTAATGTAAATTAATATATTAAAGAGACATGTCTCTTCAAGAGACATGCCTCTTTATATCACATATATATTCATTCGTATAGTAACTTGGAAAACACATAAAATATCGACAATTGCTATTACAAGTTACAGAAAAGATTAAATATATCCTATTTCACTAACACAATTCCACCCCAAATTTGCCACCAAGCATCTGCAAGATAAATATTGAAGAGTTAGAATGCAAGGTGAAAACATATTTTAGTCACTTAGTTTTTATCTACTTATCATGCATGTGAAAGAGACCAAAAATCCAAGTATTATACTTGGGGTTTGAGTGTTTCTTCCCTCTTCTTGCCAAGTCTGAGGATAATAGCTTACCCATTACATTTTGATACACCTTCATCTCGTTCACAATGAGGTCTCTCACCTCAAACTTAGGCACCATCCTTTGCATGCATTTAGTGAAGCCCTCCATGACATCTCCATTGGATGTAGGGAAGCGAAAACAAGGGTTGAGGAAGTACCCCGCCACATGAATGGGTTGGTAGAGCTAATTGTTACACCTCCTATCAATAATTGCCTATATGGGGTCAAATTTTAGGCTGTGCCCCTTGCAGTAATTTTTTACAGCCTCTTTGGTCCTATTCATGGCCTCATAAAGATATCCCTTTAGGGTTTTATCCCCATCTACCAAGTGGAGAACTTCAACCAATGACTTTGTCACCTACAATTGAAAAGCATAAAAAGATTATCATTAATCAGAGCTAATTGTTCCACCTCCTACCAATAATTGCCTTTATGGGGTCAAATTTTAGGCTATGCCGCTTGCAGTAATTTTTTATAGCCTCCCATCTACCAGGTGAAGAACTTTAACCAATGACTCTGTCATCTACAATTGAAAAGCATAAAAAGATTATCATTAATCAGAGACTAGATCTAGAAATTAATAATGAAAGGCTTGATTATGGAATACAAAAAAAATTAAATATTCAACTTTTGTAATTTCCATGTCCTTCACAATTTTATAGCAACTTCAAAAAAGTGGTTGTCAAAGACGATGCATGCAACACTTTGCCCATCAGTTTTTTTTAAATAATTTGAGTCTAGCCATGGTTGACTCAAACATTTGTTTGAAAGAAGTCAAAGAACTAATTACACTTTGCAACGTTAAGAAAATTATTGTAAACTTTGCAACAGTAGGTCTAACTTTGACCCTCCCAAGCATGTAATCTCTCACATAGCGGCAACGCCAAGGGTGATTGTAGATATCTTTTGTTGCCTTTCTTGCATCCTCTGCAACTGGTCTCACTCAATCCAATTTTCATATGACTTCCAAAAGAAGGTCAAGGACATGCGCTGCACAAGGATAATGGAAAGGTGTGGTATACTAATCTTGGAGGATCCTATCTGCTGCTGTATATATGCCGCTGCATTGTCAGTTATTACTTTGCACCACATTAGCAACCCCCATCTCCATCACAACTTGCTTTAACATTAGAGCCAAAGTTTCGGCCGACTTTACCTTGCCTGAGGCATCCAAGGATTTCAAAAAGACCACTTGATTCTCGCAAGAAATCAAAAAATTGATGATAGTATGGTTTCTTTCATTCGTCCATCCATCTGAAAGTGCATTGCAGCCAAATTATTTTCATGGTAACTTTTGGTCTTCTACCACATCATTTGCACTAGAAACAACATTTTTGAGCAAATTACAATCACAAAATAAAAATAACATCAAGTGCACAGCTTTGATTAAAAATCCTTACATTCAACAAAAAAAGTAAATTGTAAAATATTTAAAAATAAAACAAGCGAACTAACTTCCCACTCAAATATGCAGGAGTAGGTGCGTTGTAGCCGTTTCCCGTCAGAGTAGTTCCGGTTAGAAAATTCAGCCAATAGGTATTTGCTGCAACATTGAAGGGGTGGTTAAAAAATAAAAAATCAACACATTGAATGTCAACTTGTCAATGCACATTGTTGTTTCATCCAATACTCTCCAATGATGGTTGTGCTTTAGGTGTGTTTTTGTTGACAAAAAAAATTATCTATAGAAGATGTGTATGGTGGTGGTCCTACTCTAGAACCAGTGAAAGTGGAAGATGAGGGAATGGTAGATTTGTGTATACGTGAGCCACAATGAGAGCTCACTATGCCCTCAAGTGTTGCTTCTTGTTACTCAAGGGTGGCTGGGATACGTAGTCACAACCCACATTATTTCATTATGAACATTGTTTCAGAAGAATCTAAACTAATGATAGTGATTATAAAATAATAAATGATTCTTTAAAAGGAGACAATGTGAGATACCTTGTGATTCAGAAATAGCTGCCCTCATGGCCAATTTGCCCTTTCCCTTCACAACTTTTTCTCTTTTTTGGCGACAAGAAAGACATTGATCTCTCACTATTTCTTCCATGATGTCGTCACAAACCCTATGTCAAACTTTGTGATCCCTCCAAGCTGGTATTTCAATCGAGATATGTCTCCACTAGTTAGTTTTTCACATTTTATGCACATCACAGTATTATAATCGGGTCCTTCGAAAGCATATGCCAATGCCTTGTCTCTAGCCCCTTTAGAGCATATGCCTACATATTTAGATGGACATGCGTCTATTGGGGCATTGGCAGACCCTGCAACTGACCTAGTTGTAGAGATATCTCTATTTACCATTTAATGAAGAATCAATCTACACATGTCACATATAAAATGAGGGCATAACTTCATAATTTTAATAAAGAAATTTAGAAACAAACTAAAGTTTAAACATAGCTGAAACTTGAAAGAAAAAAACAAAAAAAGTATTAGGTTATGAAATTTTTAAGAAAATATAAATTTTTTGAGAAAACTATGAAAAATTAATGGCAAAAAAATGGCGTTAGATCTTATTCGTTACGTTCTAAAACGAGATAGAGTAAATTGGAAATGGTATTATAGAGTTTGTATAAACTTTGATGCAACTAATACAAGACAAAATGATTTTAAGACAAAAATGAGAATTTTGAAAATTTACTAGTAAATTCAAATTTGCTTGAAAAATCTCTTTGAATCTGCTTCAAATCTGTAAGAAATCGATTTAGAATGCTGCAAGTGATGAACTTTCTCCAATCAACCCTTTCTAACCTCTTCAAGCCTCAATTGGCAATAAAAAAGTGTTTTGGCCCTTTGCTGGGCCTTCTGCTCTTAATTGTCAAACTGTCACGTCCCCTTTCTAGAGTGGGCATCAGAGACGATAGAGTTGGCCTATCATTAGAGTCTCGTAGGCTGGCAGTGATGTTTAGGGACTTAGTCAGGGTACACAGTGTTCGGATCTGGAGTTTTAGACAGTAGGAGAGCAGTTGAGAATAGTTCCTTAATTGTAGGAGTTTCCTACATTTTAGGAGGTGGTGATGGGTTACATTCTTGAGTCTCTACGAGATCATTCTATGGTTTCAGTTTTGGAAGATTTAGAGACATTCCTATTTTTTAGGAGTATCCCTATTTTTGAGGGATGAGACTGTTAGTTATTTTAGATTATCCGGCATCAGTCACATGATGAGACAAGATCTGTTTCACCTTGCAGAGGTGTTTTGGCTATCAGTTCGCTATTTGGGAAATATTTTAATATATTTAAATATTCTCCTAAGTTAGCATTTTAATAATTTAAATAAGGCTAAGTTATAGCCATTTTGGAGTAATATGGGGTTTTTTGGCCTCATCTGTGTGAATATCCCTTGGTGTAATAGCTTGTTGGAAAGGCCTTGAACTTTTCTAAATATTTCTCTTTTGACTCAGAGAATTTCGGTGAACGGATTTCTTTCTATTGGGAAAAAAGTCATTTTCTGGATACTCGACAGCTATAAAAATGAGAAATATATTATTTTATAACCCAACGCCACATGGAGACACTTTTAGGGTTTGAGCTAAGTTTGGTGAGTTATAAGGAGGTAAAGACAAAGTTCGAAAGCATTATTGACATATTACATTTTGGATTTGGGTTTTGGGCTCTGATTGAGCTTTCAGCATTTGGGACGCCAAATCCACTTGCTTTGCTTGTTTGGGACGTAGCCCCCAAAATAGTGGTTTGGATCCTTAGAAGTCAGAAGCATCTTGGAGATTGTGTATTGTTTCTTCAGGGGAATGCAGTATTGAGTTGGAGTTTTAGCTGGGGTTTGGACATTTTATACACGTGTGGGCACTTTGCAGTTGTATGGCCGCGCCTGGCAGCCATATTCTTTCCCATGTGCAGCACTTGAAGAGCTGGAATCTGGCCGTAACTTGTCTTTGGGCTCATATTTCTCATTCATGCCTTCAAGTTGGCTTTGTCCTTGGTTGTATTCATCTGGATATGATTATAAATCTTCATCTGGTTACTTATTAGGCATATATTCAGAAAAATCTGCTTGAAGCGACTTTGTTTTAAATACATTTGGAATACATTTTCAGAACTGGTCCATGCTATTGTACTTCTGTTATTACTTATTGAAAATCATCAAAAATACAAAACAATCAAACTCTTCTGCAACTTCTGTCTAGCTTTGCAAGAAAATTTTAATAAACAGGGAAAACAAATTTAAAAATATAAATTTATAGCAGATCAGCAGAAGAGATCCATCAGGGATCTTTCAGTGGTATCAGAGCTTACATCCTGCCAGCCTATAGGGTTTGTGAGATATTGTCACAACAAATTTCAGCAAAAGTCTTGATAATTCATTTCAGCATCTGGGTACTGGCTAAAAAGTTTTGATAATTCATTTTGGCATCTAGGTATTGGAGAAAAAGTTTTGATAATTCATTTTAACATCTAGGTGCTGGCTAGAAAGTTTTGATAATTCATTTTGGCATCTGGGTACTGGATCAAAAGTTTTGATAATTCATATTAACATCTAGGTAGTCACTAGTTGGTGGACTGAATATAAATCTATGCATCCAAGAGGTGAGATACACCTTTTTTATACGTGCAGGAGAGCTCAACTTGAGCAAGGGTTTGGAATAGACCAGGAACCTACCATGGCTAGAAATAAAAATGGGTGCTCTAAGGTTTCATCTTCGTTAACAAGCACAAGTAAGATGCCTCTTGCCAAGACATTCAATGTTGCAGTTATGAGCAGCTACCATCAATATTGTTCTCTTCCTAAGGAGATACGCAACCTCCTTTCCTTTGCAGAATTTATGGGTGTACCTGAAGCAGATGATAACTGGGTATCTACAAGCTCCTTTCAGCAGCAAAAAGAGAAAGAAATATTAAATGATAATAAAGAGGCAATTGGTCACAAATTGGAAGAGATTACAATCAGGGGACAAACCATTAGAGATGTTGGAAATGTGACACCAAGGTGTGAGGCCTGTTCTGAAATTTGCAACAGCAGTAACACAACTTTGTTACCTCAAGATGTGGCATCTTTTGGTCAAGAAGAGAACAATGATTTGTATTCTATATTTGAGGGTACACATGGTGCAGGCATGGGACGTGATGATGGGAATGGTACAAGTCATCATAAGCCTGATTTTGTGTACTTTGGGGTAGATGATATAAAACATTGTCAAAGGTTGAATAAATATTGGTTAGATAGAGCTATGCAAGCAAAGATACTTGCTGCCCAAGCAAGACAACGTCTCCAAAGAGTCAAAGAATGCTATAATCAGATAGATGATGCAAGGAAACAAAGGGAATCATCCATTAGATCTTTATGAAGAAGAGGCCAGCGTTGATTTGGATGGAATAACAAGTAATACAGAGGGTCAGGATTATTTTGGTGAGTTTGCACAAGAGAGTAATCCGGACATAGGTATTTCAGAGGCATTGGGTGATGAGACTTCATGTCATGATGAGTCTGATTTCTTAGACCATCCCCTAGAAATCAGAGTAGTGTGTACTCATAGTGACACTAAATCCCAAGATTGTGATTCGGTTGTATGTGCAGACACATGGGGCGCTGATGAGAGTGAGCATAGTGTGGTGACAACAGTTTCATCATTGACAGAGGAGGTGGTCTCAGAGGTACAAAGTTGCAGTATTATAAATGAGGATACATGCATTAGTGAATGCATACTGGATACTCCCTAGAGCGATGTACATGACTCCGACACAGTATTCTACCATAGCGTAGATTCAGAGGTAGTACACATGCCTGAGAACTATCATTTTTAGACTCCTCATCGCTTGATTAGACAACTCAGGGTTGATGACAGGAGGGTAGACATAGTGGTTGAGCACTTTGATGTCACTCGACAGATGTTATCTACACTTAGTTGGAGTGCTGTTATGACTAATGAGCATGATAGTGGAGGATTTTCCATGGCAGATTTCCATGCTCTTCATAAGGCTATGGGGATATTGGAGTGGGACTTATACTATTTGTGTTGTGATAGTGCGCTCCCATCTTCAGAGGATAGAGTTATTGACTGTAGGCACCTAACTCAGCAGTTTGGGAGGATTGGTTGGTGGGACCAAAAAATGATTTAACATTATGTCAAGCAGATTCCGACATGGGCAATCACATCATATTACAGAGACTTCATCTGGGATCATGGTTACAAGATGATGTGGGTATTAGTAGACATGATGCTTTGGACGATTATTACTTTCATGGTGGTATCATAGTGGTTGCTGAGAGGTATGGCATGATAGAGAGGTTTTCAGTTGCCCTTGTTTATACCTGATGGATGGATGCTGGTTTAGATGGTGTTGGAATCCGGGTGTGGTTTTGTTTGACGCCTTGTCTCACAGGGACTCCAGTATGTTACCACCTTGGTTGTGGGAACACTCTCATCCAGTGTGGGATCTTGGTATTATCCTATACAATGCATTTGATTGGGCGATCCTTGATGTGCTGCTTCATTTCACATACCCAAGAGTGTATATCAGAGTGGCACAACAGGAGTTTGTTCATTGCTTGTGGACAAGCAATCTCTAGGAAGGGAGGATTGTCATGTCCCCTTTCTAGAGTGGACATGAGAGACGATAGAGTTGGTCTATCATTAGAGTCTTGTAGGCTGGAAGTGATGTTTAAGGACTCAGTCAGGGCACACAGTGTTCGGATCTGGAGTTTCAGATAGTAGGAGAGCAGTTGAGAGCAGTTCCTTAATTGTAGGAGTTTCCTACATTTTAGGAGTTGGAGATGGGTTACATTCTTGAGTCTCTACGAGATCATTCTATGGTCTTAGTTTCGGGAGATTCGAAGACATTCCTATTTTTTAGGAGTATTCCTATTTTTGAGGGATGAGATTGTCAGTTATTTTGGATTATTCGACATCAGTCACATGATGTGACGAGATCAGTTTCACCTTGTAGAGGTGTTTTGGCTATCAGTTCGCTATTTGGGAAATATTTTAATATATTTAAATATTATCCTAAGTTAGCATTTTAATAATTTAAATAAGGCCAAGATATAGCCATTTTGGAGTAATATGGGGTTTTTTGGCCTCATCTGTGTGAATATCCCTTGGTGTAATAACTCGTTGGAAAGGTCTTGAACTTTTCTAAATATTTCTCTTTTGACTCAGAGCATTTCGGTGAACATATTTCTTTCTATTGGGAAAAAGGTCATTTTCTGGATACTCGACCACTTTAAAAATGAGAAATATATTATTTTATAACCCAACGCCACATGGAGACACTTTTAGAGTTTGAGCTAAGTTTGGTGGGTTATAAAGAGGTAAAGACAAAGTTCAAAGGCATTATTGACATATTACATTTTGGATTTGGATTTTGGGCTCTGATTGAGCTTTCAGCATTTGGGATGCCAAACCCACTTGCTTTGTCTATTTGGGACCTAGCCCCCAAAACAGTGGTTTGGATTCTTAGAAGTCAGAAGCATCTTGGAGATTGTGTATTGTTTCTTCAAGGGAACGCAGTATTGAGTCAGAGTTTTAGCTAGGGTTTGGACATTTTATCCACATGTGGGCACTTTGCAGCTGTACGGCCGCGCTTGGCAGCCATATTCTTTCCCACATGCAGCATTTGAAGAGCGAGAATCTGGCCATAACTTCTTTCTGGGCTCATATTTCTCATTCACGCCTTTAGGTTGGCTTTGTCCTTGGTTGTATTCATCTGGATATGATTATAAATCTTCATCTAGTTACTTATTATGCGTATATTCAGGAAAATCTGCTTGAAGCTACTTTGTTTTAAATATATTTGGAATACATTTTCAGAACTGGTCCATGCTATTGTACTTCTGTTATTACTTATTGAAAATCATAAAAAATACAAAACAATCAAACCCTTCTGCAACTTCTGTCTAGCTTTGCAAGAAAATTTTAATAAACAAGGAAAACAAATTTAAAAATATAAATTTATAGCAGATCAGCAGAAGAGATCCATCAGGGATCTTTGACAAACGGGCACAATAAGAGCTTTAAATATCACAATATGTTGGCGATACATCAGCGACAAAACACAAGCTTCTTGGCGAGATTGAGCAACTTCTCAGTCGGCGACAACTTAACACAATTTCTTGGGGGGATTTACTACTCGCACCAAGTTATCTTATCACTGAGACTTCGGTGATACTTTGATATATGCATATATGTATGTGTGTATTAATTTGGGGATTAAAATCGAGGTTAATTAGAATAGAGTGCACTACTTAATGATATGTAATTACATTAAGATATTCCTTCAAATGTGCCTAAAACTAAAGGGGAGATGGAATGAGAATGCAATTTCCAACATTATCATCAAACGTGTGTGTATTGTGTGTACACATTTGTATGTATTTATACATTCTAAAATGGCTCAAATTTCTTGTCAAACATATTGTACGGGATGGTGTACATGCATCCAAAGCTCAATTTTCTTGGGTAAAAAGATAATATATTAATCAGAGACAATCATTTGCATGAGAATCATAGAGAATTTCAAATAGCAATGGCAATGGCAAGCATCGAAATAAGAGCCCACCAGGGTATGCATATATCTCCCACAAAAATCATGATGAACCCAAAAGTCCCACCAAAACCACGTCCCTTTTCCTCATACCAACAACGATCAACTTGATTTGTCTTCATGAATCAATTTTGAGTCATCTCATGTATTAACTTCAGATAGTTCCAACTCCAACAAACATCAAATTGCTTCACTTTTAGAAGTTTGACATTTTGTCAAACACTTTGCATGCATCATTTGTCTTGCTGTCCTTTAATTTCAGACTGTATTTGCTTGTTTGAAATGATTTTAAATGAAGTTTAAATGCTTACAAATGATTATTAAAAAATCCAGGTAAAGAATTTGAATACAAATGCAAATCCCTTTTAACCATTTGAATGCATAAGTATGAATTTTACATGTTAAATGTGCCTCTACAACCAGTTGACATTGTAACAAACAATTGGCATGCAATCTAACTTATTAAATAGAAACACGAATGCAATCCTTTTTAACCATTTGAATACATAAATATGAAGTTTACATGTTAAATGTGCACCTACAGCCAATAGACAATTTTAAAGATGCTAAGAGACTCCACATGTCACCCTCAAGCAATCGCACTGGCTGTAAACTTGAATGCTGCCCAGTAAGGATTAACGCAGCACTTAAATCTGCTCTCTAGTGGCAGTAATAGTGACCACAAATCAGTAGAATAGTAATGCCCAACAATTTAGGAAAATTATCTTCAAACAACTCTAGCTTCAACAATAAATCTCACACATGAAATCCTCTTTCTTGGATATCAAAATAAAAGTGAAGTCACGATCAATTCACTATCCCACAACAGTGAATTAAACACTCAATTCAGATTCAGAAAACTGATTCAATTGCTTCCCAATGACAGAAATTGATGCAAAGATCAAGAGGAATGAGTCCTCAAGAATTCTCAACCTTCAAACCCTCAAGAAATTTAACAAGTCATTAAAAAACAATAGACAAGAATGAATTCTTTCTCTCCATGAAGTCTCTTTTATAATGCAACTTGGCTTCTTCCTCACAATTTTCACTTAAATTCAAACTTTACTTTTGGTTGCATATTTGAATTTGTAATAATATAAAATGATAATCTTTTCCTCTCAAAACTTGATTTTAATTCCTTGGCATAGGCTTCCATGAATTAAATACATAAATGGACCCTTACAATGATGACTCAACCTTCAACTTAAGTGAAATTATAAAGTTAAATTATAATTTTATAATAAGTCATTTAATGATTTAATAACAATGACCACTAAAATAATAACAATTTCTAAATATGTATTCTTTAAATATGCCATCTGTAACAGGAGTCACGCTTATTATTTCCCCATGTGACCGAATACACTTTCCTAAAATAGAAAGGATCCATCTCAATCACTTAACTTGCCATAAACAGCAGGTGCATGAAACTAAACCCAAACAAAGTCCAGCCTCAGTCAAACGAAGACCAAAGTGGAACAAACCGAATTGTGAAGAAGACAAGACTCTCCCATAGCCAAGCCTCTATGTCAGAAGACTCTCCAACCACAATAATTAGTCTTTTAGGATCATAATAATAGGCTAATCCCTCAAACTCTGATGTTGGCAAAAATGGGACATTGCATCTTGAGGCCCATTTAGCGAAGCACTCAGCAACCTTATTTCATTCTTGTGGGATGTGAACAAAAGGAATAGAATCGAAGTAAGTGGCTTTGTTGAGAATTTGGTCATCCAAAAAAAACCAGTTTCTATGAGAACCTTATCTTATGAGTTTAATTTTTCCAACTACTGTATTGAATTGTACATTCTATCCAATTGAGCATAACATCCATATTATTTTATCATAATTTGCAGTTTATTTTATGTTAAAAAACAAATTGCCCTAGGTACCTTACCTTATAAAGAAAGTTAGTCCAGTTGGTGTATTAAATTTTGCTTAAATTGTGGGTTGAACCTTACACTATTGTTATATTTTGTAGGTTCCTTCAACTATTAAAGAAAATTGTTACAGATGCCTTAATTGATTATAGAAAATTGGTCCAGCCATTGCATTTTTTGATTGCTTACAACTTACTTTGTTCTTGAATTAATTGCTGTATTTTAGAATATGTGCCCCATGGGGACTCACCTCTCTTGCACCACTCACCAATGTTGGGGAGCTTCTATCTTCTGACACACGAATACAAGGAACTAGAAATTTGGCGTATTTGTAGGATGCTGTCATAAATTATAGACCATAAATGTTGTATGATTTTACTTAAGATTAGTTCATTTCAGTCAAAATGTCCAACTCTCTTTCAGCATGTCTGATTTCATCATATTTAGCAGCAACTACATTGGCATAATGTTGTACAGAAGGAAAATATTTATTTCAACATTTCTACAAGGCTAAATAATAAGCATTTCTAGTGTGTAACGATATTGAATTATCTTCTGTTAAGAGGTTTTTGACAGCATTACTAGTGGAGAAGCTTTGGCTTTCGAAGGAGTAGACATAATATGGTAGGATGTATTTTGATTTGTCATATGCTTTAGTTACACAAGTGCTTTTGAATAAAAGCAAAGGTTGGTTGCTAGCTTCTGGTTTTTAGATTGCGAATGGACAGTTTCAGTCACCATTAGATGCATCTACTAAAAGCAAAAGGAAAGCACAACCATTATTATCAGTATTGAACTTCATTACCCTATTTATAATCCTATTTTCTATTTCATGCATGCTATTTTAATCCAAACTTTCTTTTAAAGGAAATAACAGGCCTTCCTATAAAAGACAATAAGTGTTTCTTATAGCAAAGCTTTTCAAAGGGTTTCAGATTGATTGTGACGCAAAATTAAAAGTTTAAAGAAATTCTTGCTTTTTAGAAAAGCTTTTCAAAGGGTTTTGAATTCATTGCGAGGCAAAGTTAAACTTTAAAGAATCATTTACTCAATTCTTATTTTCTTTTTATTTGGTATTTGGGTTTGAGGATGGCAATGGCTGTTAACACTCGATTGCTTTTAGCAGCTGCGTTTGAGAAATTTTGCATTTTAATTACATATTGATTTCCTGTGTGTGTTTAAATAAAGACACCCTTTAGGATTTTATTTCATAAGTATATACTTGTGCTACAGACATCTTAATTTTTTGTCTCACCAGTGGCTATTTTTTAATTTCAGTTTTGCACAGTTTTTTCCTCAAAATTATAATTAAAATACTGTAGAAGTTTAATATTAATTTTGGTTTGTTTTGCCATCGATGCTAAAAATGAAATCTCACTAGTGTTTATTTTTATTTCAATTTGGTGCTGTTTTTGCCCAAAATTGTAATTAAATTAATGCATATTTATTTGTTTCAATTTGGTCTGCTTTACAACAGATCCCACAATGGAAGGGCTGCGAGTTGAACAGTGAATGCTATGGCAGAGAATGGTTCACTATGGTAGAGAATGGTTTGCAAAGTACACCTGAGTGTCAGGTAAGGATATTTACTAATCCTTGCTTAGGCTATGAAACTTGTCAGTGTCTAAACAAATTCATCCAACCATAGTTTATTGTCTTAATAGATTTTATTATTGTTATTTGGATTGCATATTATGTATGCATTTGATTTCAGAATAAGTTAAAAGCACATTAACGACTGAATAGATTATATTTATGGTCACTAGTGAATGTTAATATCGTAATATCTAAAATTAGTCAATCTAAAACTAACATTTAGATATGAATGTCTTGGCTTTTTTTGGCTGGTTTAGACTAAAAAATTACACATGTTTATTATGCTCAGGATGAAAAATATATGCCGACTGTAATGGTTGTTAAACTTGATGAAATAGTTGACATCCTAAGGTGCCTGTGAGAGATGTTAAACTGAAAGTTTAATATATCCAAATGTGTCTCTGCACAAATAGATCAGATTGGGGCAATTTAGTTATGGCAACATATTTCTGGCCTCGCCTTTAATGCAGCCTCCTGTATAATAACATCTTTGTTAGTAAAAAATAAACTATTGAACTGTCAATCATAGAAGTAGAAAATATTAGGTTACAGTTCAAATTGTAATACAATAGTCTCTCCATTACACAAATGTATGAGGAAAAATATTGGTCACATTTCAGATAATATAATAATAGTCTCTCGACTACTCACATATAATTTTACTCTTGACATTATTTTACATCTCTTGCTCTCTCATCCTGATGATGGATCACGTAGTGTGATTTGAAACGTTGATGGCAAAAATTGTTACAATCTAATCCAGAAACTAAGTATCATAACTATTATGGATTGTGGAAATCTGATCGCATTAATGCTCACATATAAGTATAGCAGATTGGGCTCAGTATTAACACAGCCTACTTGTACTATAACATCTTCTTTTATTAATAGCTGCAGAAATATCCTAGTGAAAAGTATGAGGTGACAGTTCAAAGAATACAAACAAAGTCCATGGGAAGACATTAGGTGACATTTCAATTAGTAGAATAACTCTCTCTTCAATACTGTGTGTAGACAGAATTTCATGCTAACCGTGCCTGGCAAATACAAATTTGTTGTCTCTGGCTTTCAATTGTCAGGCTTGCCAGTGTGACACATGATAGTTGAGAAAAATGTTAGTTGGCACTTCAAATTATAAAAGAGTTCCGGACAACTTGCATGCTGGCCCTTCCCAACAGACATATATGGTAATGGCTAAACAATAAACTAAAACGTAAGACTTATAAGATAGTTTTTTTATGCTGGCCCTACTTGCCAGCTACGGTAATGGCTAAACAATAAACTAAAATGTAAGACTAGATGCTGGTCCTACTTGTCAGATATGGTAATGGCTAAACAATAAACTAAAATGTAAGACTTACAAGATAGTTTTGAAAAAAAAAAACTAGATAGTTTTTTAATGCTGGCCCTACTTGCCAGATACGGTAATGGCTAAACAATAAACTCAAATGTAAGACTTATAAGATAGTTTTGAAAACAACCTAAAGTGGCCCCCTTCGTAAGGTATACATTTTAGTTTACTGTTTAGATGTTGCCGACCTATAGATGCAAAAGTATTAGGTGATAATAAAAAATAACTAAGTTACCGATTCGGATTCGGATTCCGAAGCGGATTCCAGAAGCGGATACGGGATGTGGGGATTTTTTTTTTTTGGATGCGGATGCGGGAGGAAACGTATATATATATATAATATTATAATATTAACATATGCAAAGAAATGCAAGAAATATACAAAAACAAATCATTTGATAAAGCATAATATGACTATGAATCTATGATACTTAACAGTTAACTGAAACCTTAAACAAAATTCAAGATATTTCAAAATTCATATGATATTCATATATCAATATCAATATTTGCTTGTCCAACATTAGCGTTTAGTCTTGACTCTTAAACAATAAGTTCAAATAGGTCATGTTCAAGATTCCAACAAAATAAAATTTAAAAACATGGTAAATGATTGAAGTCTGAAGATTCAATCAATCAGAGTCTGACTCTGAATCATAGGGATTTGCAAGAAAATCCAAATTCTCATTGTCATCTCCAACTGCTGAAAGATCATTTGAACCAAGTGTGGTTCCACTTATGCTAGATGCACCACGTGCCACACTAACATCATCACCATCTCCAACTATAACAAGATCGTGAAGTGTTGCATCCAAATCTGCACACTCAGGGGCTACATCCCTAAGCTTTGTTGCCCCTTCCTTGTAATGATCATTCTTACGTGACAAAAGACGCAAGTTGGTGTGGACAAAGACCAAGTCCTCAGCTTTCTTGGAGCCTAACCGGTTGCGCTTCACGGAATGGATAAAGGAGTATGTACTTCAATTCCTTTCAGTAGCAGAAGAACTAGCAACCTATATAGTTGTCACAAAACATACAAATGAAAAGCAAATTAATTTTATAGAATGTGTGAAACACTAAATTATACAATGCGAGTGTAAACATAAAATTTTAAAACAAAATAAAAAACTTACTTGTGATAGGACTTTGATTGCAAGAGGTTGAAGATGCTTGAAAGGTTGACCATACATGTACCACCATGTGATAGCTCCCATTCTATTTTGGTCCTTTAGTGCAAATGGAGAATGCTTTAACCCCGAAGCAAACAACCCAAATTCTTCCCTCACTTTTTCATGCATTTCTTCCAGTGGGAAGAGTCTTGAAAGGGCTTTGTGGCACCCCTTAGCAACCTCCTCATCCGCAAATGGTGCAACTCTACCCGGCATACCAGCTATCTCCTCACTATAGTACCTAGGAGATAAGGCATATGCAAGGAGGTGCAATGGGGTAGTCATCTTATTCCAGCGATGGTTGATAATTGCTTGCACTTGTTTGCATAAGGCTTCACATTGTGTGGGGTCACTCTCATGTGCTTGTATAGAATGTTTTACCTTCTCAACCATGGTGTCCATGCCATCATACACATCCCCTAAGCAAGGTGTATCTGTATCAGCAAAATGGAGCATAGTCATGATGGGCTCGGTGAAATCCAATACATATGCCACACGAGCCCACCAACTCTCATTCAAGATCAAATTCCTGATCCTTTGTGCTCTTTCTGAATTTGAGATCTTCCATACACCCCATTGATGACCGATGACCATTTGACTTAATGCATCTTTTACCTTGAGGAGTCGTCTCATAACGATTGTATGAGATGCAAAGCGGGTCTCAGCAACCTAAGCAAGTTAACAATATGTCAATTGACAATATAATTATAAATTTTAATTTTTAACTAAATTACAAAACCTTGAAACTTAGTAATTTAAAAAAATTAATTTACCTTCAGCAACTCCAATTTGGAGTATGTTCTAAAAATGGATTGTGACATGTGGTGGTTCGTCACAAACATCTGTATGTCCTCCCCCTCTTCATATATTTTCTTCACCCAATCTACTTCAGTGCCAATCCTCTGCATGATCAAGTTAAGGGAGTGAACAGTGCATGGAGTCCAAAAAATATGGTCATACCGACTCTCAACTAAAGCACCTGCACCCCTACAATTTTTGGCATTGTCAGTGACCACCTGTACCACATTCTCACTACCCACCATCTCGATGGCCTCAATGAGAATTCTAGAAATGAATTCCGAATCCTTCACTTGCCCTTCACAATCAATGGCCTTCAAAAACATTGCCCCTTTGGGGGAAATTGCAATCACATTAATTAGTGGCCGATTTCTTGTATCCTTCCAACCATCTGACACAATAGTTAGACCTAAAGTTTTCCAAGATTTTTTGATTGGTTGAAGGTCTCTCTCTATATGTGCCCTCTCTTGTTGCAATAAAGTTGTACGCACCTTTTCATAGCCCGGGCTTGTGTAGTCAACTGGTGATTCTTTGATTGCTGCCACCATTTCCTTCCAATATGGTGATCTCACCAAGTTGAAAGAAAGCCCATTCGCATAGAGGCAACGTGCAATAGCTTCATCAGCGCAGTCTCTTGCCCCCATTTTAAATGCAGTGTCCAATGGGCCTCTTTTACCGGTTGAAATTTCCACTTCTTCCTCATCCTCTTCTGGCACAGGTACCTGGAAGAATGGGTGTTGGGAGGATACCATTGGTTCAGTGGGTGTCTTTGGCTTGCTCTTTGAGGAAGGACCTTGATAGTAGCTTTTTTTTGATCTATTGATCAATGCATCAGTAGCTTCTTGTTCTCTTACAAATGAAAGTATTTCCACGCTAGTCATCCCAGTACCATTTTTGTCTTTGCACATTCCAAATCCTTTGCCAGCAGGATCCATAAAATGAAGCTTCACTCCAGAATATGAGCTATTGAAAGGTTTTCCTTTGTTACTTTGACAATAATTGCACTTCCAATAGTATGAGCCACCTCCTGAAACCTGTGATATCCGTGTTGTATGTCTCCACAAAGGAGAACCTACATCAATTTTGAAATTATCAGTCCCTTCCCCTCCTTGGCCCCCCACTGAACTTTGACTAGCACTACCACCGGTATCCATTCTTGCCTAGTTTTTTGCAACCTATTTTATAAGAAAATAAATAAATTTTAATTAGTTCCTAACAATGATGGACATCAATGATCATGTATACAAGTGGAAAGAAGTGAGAAAAGCTACTAAAATAGATACCCAAAGTTGCTTCTACATATCTTTCAAAAAAAAAATTTGAAAAAAATCTTCAAGAACTTTAAAAAATCATCAAAAACTCAAAAAAATTCATCTAAATACTCAAGAAAAGGATTGATCACTTACCTTGAATGGTTTAAACTTCTTTGAGAAAGCTATCTTTCCCTCTTCGATCAATGCTCTTCGAAAATGCTGAACTTAGCTTCACAATGAAGGAGTGGCTGTAGGTGCAAACAAAATTCTAAAATGACTCTTGTGAATGCTTCTATGTTGTCTTCTAGGGTCGTTTTAGGGTTTTATTGTGAAAAAATGCTTTAAAAAATGCTTTTAGTCACATGTTGTTTCATAGTTTTAAGTTAAAATATACATTATTTTATTAGTTTTCCGCCTAACTCCTGCAGATGCGTTCGGATGCTCCCGGATTCTCTGCGGATGCTGCCCGGAAGCCACCCGCAGGCATCCGGATGTGTGTGGAAGCTCCACGCGCATCTGGATGCTTGCGGGTGGCTTCCGGGCAGCACCCGCAGTGCATCCGGAGGCTTCCCGCATCCGTCCGTATCGGATGCGGAAGCCAGGCACTAGGGCCACAAATCGGTATCTGAGAAAAATAATAAAAATAATCTCTAGCAGCTATTTACATATAGAATTTTAAACTTACCATGCCTGTCAAATGTAGAATTGTTTGTTGTGGGATGAAGTTGTATTGAGATTAGATATTAACTAATTAAAAACTTTAAATACTAGAAATTTAAAATTTGTATATTTTTTGTAATACTTTGAAGTTGGATTCAATAATAAGCAACAATAATTAAATTAAAATATAAAAGAACAAAAGTAAAATTTAAACTATATATAAAAGAGTAAAATTAAAATATAATATAACTAAAAAATAGTTAAGTTTAATGAACCGTCAAGAGGCACGAAATGAAAGGATGAAAGGTTGCAACTTCCTCAAACATGAGATATAAAAGGGAGAGGAACTTAATTTGGAGGGTAATAGGGAAGAAACAAGAAAGAATGGAGCATAAGAATTAAGGAGGGATTAATGGAAGAAGAAAGGAATGGGAAAAAAATAACTCTTTCAAGGGGCTGCAATGATGAAGGGTTGTGACTTTCTAAAGAATGGTAATTTTTAAAGATTGTGACTCTCTCAAAGGGCAGAAACAATGAAGGGCTGTGACTCTTTGAAAGGGTGGTAATTATTAAAGGTTGTGACTCTCGCAAAGGGTAGAAATGATGAAGGGTTGTGACCGTTTGGAAAGGTGGTAATTGTAAAGGATTGTGAACATTGCAAAGGGCAGATGAGATGAAGAGGATTGACTCACCCTCACATTGGGAAGTATATGGGGGGGAAGGTTCCGCTTGAGAAGGACATCCAAAAGGTAGATGAATTTGGGGAATTACATATTATTCTCAAAGGCAACAATGGAAAGTGGTGGTTGATTCTTATGAAAGGTGGTGACCTTCCACGAAGAAAGTACAAAGAAGAATTCATTCCAAGCATTGAAGGAGGAATTATAGTTATTGATCATCACTCATGAATCCATCAAAACAGATCCTACATTCATCCATCAATCATTTATCCCTCAGGAAATCAAGCAAACAATCATTAAATCCACATCAATCATCACTTTATCTTGGGATTAAGAAAACAAACAATTCAGCCCTCAAACATCTCTCTGTCAAATCAGCATTCATTCAATTATCATTCACCGATATATCAAACAACATTCCTTAGATTATCATACAGACAGACACACATACAGACCTACCTACATATGCATGTGAAAGAAGCACACATACAACCTACACACATACACATACACATACAATCACTTAATCAACACTCACCAATACCTCAAGTCATACAATCAGGGAATTCGTTCAATAAATAAATCATTCGTACGAATATCAAGAAATTAAGATCTAATATGTATGTACTCAGATGCATGTATCTGTCTATGTATATGTATGTATGTAGGTTGTGCATGTGTGTATTTATGTAGTTTGTGTATGTGCATGTGTATGTGCACCTGTCATGTGCATATGTAGGTATATGTGTTTGTGTGTCCATGTGTCCGTATGTATGTCTAAGTGTGTATGTGTGCATATGTATGTATGTATGTCTGTTCATATGTGCATATCTATGTACACATGTTCGTATGCGCATACATATGCATGTATAGGTATATGTATATGTATATATTTATACATAGTTCAAAATATCTCAGATATATCTGTGATAAGTCTACTTATGACAATGTTTTTTGGCTCTTGAGAAATAACATCAACCTATCTTGGATATAAGTCATTGCAGAGAACTTAGTAAAATATCGGTGATATTTCTCTAATTTATCACGATAATGAGCAAACTTATCGCCCAATAGCACAGAAAAGAGAAAAACACATTTTTTGATTGGAAAAACAGATTGGAGAGGAGAGAAAGGGCAAAGAGGAGAAATAAGGTTCCAGCAGGATTGGAAAAACAGATTTTTTGACTGGAAAAACAGATTTTTTGACTGGAAAAACAGATTTTAAGTTTCTGATATTTTCATGAGAAGTTTCTGACTTATCTCCAATATTTCCTGATAACATATTTTTTGCCTTTGGCAATAAGTTGCCGATAACGATATTTTGAACTATGTATATATGTATGTATTTAGTTAAGTATGCATATGCATATGTATATGTATGTACGTACATTGTGCATTTGCATATGTATGTGCATCTCTGTGTGCACACACGCTTATGTATGTGTGTATGCATGTATGTTCATATGCACATATGTATGAATGTATTATGTAGGCAACTATTCTCTTAATGTTTTTAAGAGGGCAGTTACCAAATTGTTATCTAAGTCTGTGATCAAATATTAGTAAAGTCTATGATGTAACTGACATCAACATTTACAGACTTTATAAGAGGGCAGCCCCCAAATGATTGTCTGATTCTGCAATCAAATGCTAACTAAATCTACAATGTAACTGAGATCAAAATTTATCAGACAAGGGAGTTTAGTAAAAGTGGAAGCCATTTCAAAGTGGTCTAAGACTTGATTGCAATTGAGACAAGTTTTGTAGTGGTAGTTCAATTTTTGAGAAAGCTTATTAAATCATATTGCACAGCTGCACTTTAGTATTCCATAATGGTAGTTGATAAGCACTCCATATCTGAACTTGTATTCCCATGCTAATTTCCATTTAGTATTGGGCTGATTTTGATAGAATGTCTTAATACAATGGCCTTTACCATATATATATATATATATATAGAAGAAGAAGAAGAAGAAGAAGAAGAAGAAGAAGAAGAAATTGTTTTAACATCCACAAGGCTATGGTTAGGCAAGAGCTTACAACACAATGGTAAATTGTGAGCCTCTTATCTGGGAGGTCTTGGGTTTGAATCTACTCAAACTAAATAAATAACAATAATAATAATTACTGTTGGCTTCGGCCTCTTACCAAGCGAAAAATAAAATAAAAAAATTAGCCTATGGGACCGACCACCAAACTATGTATGTGTATGAGTGTATATGTATATGTATGTGTGTATATATATGTATATGTATGTGTATATATGTATATGTATGTGTATATATATATGCATATGCATATGTATGTATGTGTATATATGTATATATTTATATGCATATGCATATATATGAATGTATGCACATATACTTGTATGATGGAACTTTTGTACCCATGCTAATTCCCATTTAGTTTTGGGCCAATCTTGATGGAGCGTCTTGATACAATGGCCTTTAGTAAAAGATCTCAAATAACTTGACAATGACAGGTGCAGAATCATTACGGAGAGCTTGGAAGGCATCCTAAGAGCCTGGTGTCCACGTCTATATATGTGTATGAATCAAGTATGTGTGTTTGATTTTGTTGCAATTGCCATGGTTGGCATGCATGCAAAATGTGGAAACAAATAATCTATATATATGTATGTATGTACATATATAGTGACTAATACATATACACAAAAATATATATGTAGATATATATCAGATGTCGTAATCATGCCATTGTAATTTCCCTGGTGGACATTCATGTGGAAATTGGAAACACAATGCAAACTTATTGACAAATTCCTCAAAGAGGTGTCATCTCATGGAATGCAGTGATTGCTACATGTGCACAAAATGGTCTTGTTAGAAATTTTCAGGCAAATAAATTTGGCAGATGTAAAGCCAAATTCCAGTTTATTTGTGCATTAATATGAATGTATATACATTTGTATATTTAATTAAGGATGTGTGTAGAATATGCACACTCATGAATAAAGATATTAGATGTAGTAACAAATACCCTGGTAGACATTTATGCATAAAAGGAAGCATATAAAATGTACATGATCTGCTCAAAGAGATGTTATCTCATGGAATGCAATGATTGTAGGATATGTACATAATGGATTTGCTCAAAATGATTTTGGAAGCTTTCAAGCTAATGTGATTGGCAGGTGTAACACCAATTTCCACTGTATGTCATTAGAGATATTTTGTTGTATGCCAAAATTGCCTTGGTAGACATGTATGCCAAAATTGGCAACATAGAGAAGGCATTAAACTCTTTGACAAAATACCTCAAAGGGATAACTGATGGGACACAATGATTGCAGGATATGCGCAAAATGGATTTGTTGAAACTTTCAAGCAAATGCAATTGGCAGGTGTAAATACAAGTTCCACTTTATTTGTGTATTTTTTATGTGTGTGTGTGTGTATGGATGTGTATACATATGCACATAATATCAGATGTTGTAGTCTCAATTGCCCTGATAGACATATATGCGAAAATTGGAAGCATAGAGAAGGCACATCAACTACTTGACTGAATCATATGTACAAAATGCATTAGTTGCAAAGGCTTTAGAAATTTTAAAGAAAATTGCAATCTGCATGTGTGTGTGTGTGTGTAACTATGTGTGTGTGTAACTATATATATATGTGTGTGTGTGTGCGTACACACACATCAAATGCTGTAGTTGCAATTATCTTGGCAATCTTACAAAAAATTGGAAACATAGAGAAGGCACATCAACTAGTTGACTGAATGCCTGAAATAGATGTCAGCTCATGGAGGGAAACGATTGCAGGATATGCACAAAATGCATTTATTGAAAAGGCTTTAGAAACTTTCAAGTATGTTGCAATCTTCATACACATTCTGTATGTGTATATATATGTATCTATGTACACACGGATGTGTGTAGATATGTATGTATGTATTTATGTATGTGTACACACATGTCAGATGCTGTAATTATGTAATTACAATTGTCGTGGCAGTCCTACAAAAACACTGGAAGAATAGAGAAGGCGTGTGAAGTGTTTGACAGAATTCCTCAAACAGATGTCATTTCATGTGATGTCCCATTCTAGAATATTTGTAATTTCTGTCCTAAAACAGTAATCCTTAATGATAAGGGCTTTGTCTAAAATTATGAATTTATTATAATTTTCAGATCAATAATTCATAACATAATTAATAATTCTGAAAATAAATCATATCTTGATTTGTTTGCTATTATGTTTCTTCAAACTGTGATGATTTCCTCTTGTACGCCTGCTTCAAAAGTTCTTTCACATCTTCCCGTATCAGAGGTTGTCATCCCTAACTCAGCAATGGCAATCAAAAGTTTATGTTGTTAGCTTGCCAAGGGTTTAAGAGGTTTTGTTCTTAAAACTCTTTAAGGGTTTTTGTCAACTTTGGCCATAGGTTATTGATTGATGTCCTCTCCGCTCTTCCTTTTATATTTTATTATGAGTGGGGTCACAACTTCCTATTTATGTGCTGCCCTTTGTTAACTTTAATTCAATTCCCAAATTAATTCCCAAGCTAGGGCTCTTATTTATTTATAACATGGGCACTATTTTAATCACGAAGTCTATGTTTTAAGTGGTGATCTGCTATCATTGGCGAGGCATGACATCTTATGGAATGGACTTTGCTGAAAGATATGTACAAAATGGATTTTCCAAAAATGGTTTAGAAACTTTTGAGAAAAGGCAATTTGTGGGTGTGAAGCTTGATTCTGCATTATGTGCATGTATGTATGTGTGTGCATATAAATGTGATGGTGAAGATTGCATATTGACGATAATTCTCATTCAGTTTTGGGTCCAATTTTGATGGAATTTCTTAATACACTGGCATTAATGAAAGGAATGTGAGTTTGTGGTGACTGATCAGGGAAGTACTGTACACTCCATATTTTATCAGCAATAATTGGGCCGACATGTTGTAACTAACTATTACCCTAAAGCGGCAAAAATATTGTATAAAATGGCTTAGGGTTAGGAATTTCATAAGTGTGTTATGTGATAATAGCTTCTTGCTGCGGTATTGAGTTGTAAGGTTGTAATCCGGTTGTAATCACTGGATAATAAAAATATTGGACTCGCTGTTTGGTGGACATAGCCCAGGAATTGGGTGAACCACGTTAAATCTTTGTGTCTTGTGTTCTCTTCTGTGTGCATTATTATTTTCTGTTATTGAATATATTTGCATGTAATTGTTATTTCTGTCTCTTTAAATCCTAACAAGGAAGCTTTAATAATTGAGCAATTTAAGGTGCAGGTCCATTCCTGAGACATTGGTGGGAATTTTGAAGAGCTTGGAGTATATGTAGGAAGAGTTATTTTATTCACTTTAGGCGATTCATAATATAATTATATATTGACAATTTGCACATTGTACAACAAACATTTGGTTCATGACTTGATGCCTATGCCTATCCATTTCATCCTTATCTACCTATCTTCATACATCAAACTTTTCTCATTCCTATTTGCACAAAATCCATAGTTCCATGGAGTTTCTTTGATGATGGGATGGGGGTACCAAGGTCCTAGTTTTTGGGACAATGGGGGTGGCAGTGCAGGGTTGGCACAAATACATATAGTACTTGAAAAATTAGTAATAAAAACAAGTGTAAGAAGTATAAGAATTGCAAATGAGACTTTTGCATAATATTTACACCACAGACATTAAAACCATGACAATGTTTGCATTGAAATTTGAACATTAACAATGGTCAGTAGAGTTTTGGAACTTTTCGAGAAAATTAAGAATAAGGATAAGAATTACAGATGAAACTTTGGCATACTAAGTGAAGTTTGAACTACTATACTGTTACAACATGACAGTAATTACTTTAACAATAGCAATGGTGGTTGGAGGTTTTGGGTTTGGGGCAAAGCCTCCAATGGGGTCAAGGGCAGTACCCCTTGTGAGGGTTTGGGGGAAAAGTCCTGAGCATGATCAAGGGGCAGGAGTATCCAAGTGGAGGTAGCAGTGCATTGGGGGACATTTCCCCAAGTCCTTGTATCTTGAACTAATTATTAAATGTTAATGGTATAATTATTAAATATTAATGTTATAATTTCTAGTATGCATATTAATATAATTATTTAGTTTTTATTAATTCTACATATATATTAAATTACAAATTTTAATTTCAATTAATTGAAAATTAAAATATTAATATATATCAGTATCGATGCCAACCAACCATGACACATATCCTAATGCTATGACACTACAAAGTCAGGTACTCACCACAGACTGGTTTCCATTTCAACTCCACAGTCGCCTATTCAAACTCCATTTTTACTCTGCAGTCGCATCAATCTCCATGTCTGACCAACACCAAGGCTTGTCTGCATGCAATCAACTAAGCAGGTGGCGTTATTGAATCTGACAGTAAATTGCCTAATTGTCTCATTAACCAAAAAAGCTACTATTTTGACCTTTGCTGTAATATTCTGATATGGTCTTGTGTTCAGAGAAGAGAAGCACAGCTGTAGGTAATTAGATCCTGGTTAGGTCTGATGTGACCTGAGGTGCCTTGTGCTTGGCTATTACTTGCTGCAGTTATTTTTACATAATGAATAGTATTTTTCTCTTATATTTATATTTTTTAAAATTTAGAAAGTCCTTTATGTACTACTTGTTGTGTTTGCTTATGTTGTCTGCTGCACTACTTTTGGATGTAGGTGTGGCTTTACTTACTGAGATCTGTTGAGTTACATGTTCATGATGATTGATACAAGATCTGTTGAAATATCCTCAAAAAAATGAACGTGTATTGTTCCATGTGCTTTTTCTTTTCTAGAGTTAGTTTTTTGGCAAGAATTGATGCTTC
The DNA here is from genome assembly GCA_028749045.1 of Cupressus sempervirens. Classification (NCBI taxonomy): domain Eukaryota; kingdom Viridiplantae; phylum Streptophyta; class Pinopsida; order Cupressales; family Cupressaceae; genus Cupressus; species Cupressus sempervirens. The sequence continues at coordinate 14,063,360 of CM053788.1, forward strand.
ATGCGAATTGTACAGTGACTGGTTTTCAGGAAAGAAGCTTTTGTTTTGACACTGTCAAAGTGAGCCTAACACCATAATTATATTTTTTCAGGTTATTTCACTTACGGAAAGGCTTTCTTAGATGCCTTTATGAAGAAAATCTGTCCAAGCTGCGGGATGGGCCTTATACCATTGTATTTTGCAGGTGCATTCGCCTGCTGAAGCAAAGTATTCCCGATAGCATCGTATTTTGAAGAAACTTTGTCCAGCTATTACAGTGGATTGCATGCATTTTGTTTGTTGACTAATTAACTGCTATTTTGTAGAATATAGAGTATGCATTTTTGTGTATTGAAAGAAATTAGTTCAGTATTGCATTGGATGGCATGTTTGTTGTCAAATTACTTTCCGTTATATATTGTATGCTTCTGTATGGAAAAATGTATTTCTGGCTAATTGGATTGCATACATCTTTGTTTGTTGTCAAATTAATTGCTATATTGGATATTTAACTCGTTTCCATGTTTGATGATGCAGGCATTGAATGGTTTCTGGAAGGAAGTTTTTGTCTGGATACTGTCTAAGTGAGCCTAACACTGGCATCACTTTATCATATTTCGCAGGTTACTTTTGAAGGAAAGCTACGGTGCGGTAACACCTTCCTAATGCCAATTAGAGGGATGCAACCAAGAGCAACTTTTAATTTCAATTTCAAACACGTTAAGATGTGTACTAATACTCAAGAAACAGAAACAGAGAACAAACCACAAGCATAACACAAAGGTTTTACGTGGGAAAAAAACCTTATCGTGTAAAAAACCTACACACAAAAGTCAAACCCACCCTTGTATTTCAGTAAACAAAGTTTACATACTGTGCGACAAGACCTCTCTAATGTTTGCATAAATGTTGTAACTCAGTCAAGATAAGCATACAGAACAAACTCTATATCCTTCTGAGTTAATTGCTACCGCCAACAATTACAATCCAACTGTTTTCTCAAACCTTCTAAGGAGTCCTACAGCAGATCTATACACTGCAATTCGTTATGGATTTTGGTATGCGAACCATCGGTTTGAAGACTTGACCAAGAATAACACCAGCCTTGGCAAAAACCCTTAAAACCTTAAGCTTGAACTTCAAATGTGAGTTTACCATGTTATCATGGTGAGCAACTTGCTTGTTTTTGTTTTAGCTTTGGTTCGTGTAGTCGCCATTGGTTCACAAAGATGCTTGACGGCTGAGTATTGCTTTCGATCCTGCTCAAAATGCCTGCACAACCACCATGTGACAACCCCCACTTTCGGCTAAGAACTCCTTTGCGGAATCAGTACATATGAGGGATAGACTTCTTAACATTCTCCGGCCTGCCTGCTATGGGAATTGCTAATTAGTATTTTCTTTGGCTAAGCCAAAGCTTTCTGCTAGATTTGTCCCCTCTGATTTCCATTCCCAGAATGTATTTCACAGCCCCCAAATTTTTCATTTCAAACTTCAAGGACGACTGAGTTTTTAAATCTGAGATCATTCTTTTAATACTGGCTAGAAACAACATATCATCTAGATATAGAGCAATAACAATAGTGCGATCACCATCAACTTTATAGTAAACACAATGATCAGACTTTGACCTCACAAATCCCAAAGATAGCACATGTATCATATTTCTGATACCACATTCTGGGAGACTATTTCAACCCATAAAGAGACTTGTTGAGTGTACGTACCAAATGTTCTTTACCTTTTCCCTCAAAATGCTCTGGCTGAGACATAAATTTCTTCTTCAAGGTCACCATGAATAAATGTTGTCTTCACATCCATCTGCTTGATTTCAAACTCAAGTGCCACTGTAAGTGACAGAAACCTAATGGATGTCAGTTCAGCTACAGGAGAGAAGATTTCTCATTATCAACCCCTTCTATTTTTGTAACCAGTCTTGCCTTGTACTTGTCAATACCGTCATCCAGAGACCATGCTTCTTGTTAAATACTCACCTATAGCCCACAGGCTTTCTACCTTTAGGTAAGGGCACCAGTTCCTAGGTTCCATTCTTTTCCAAAGACTTCATTTCATTATTTATGGCTTCCAACATGTAAGTCTAACATGTTAATGGTATTTTTTTGTAGTCCAAGGCTCATCAGCATCAGTAAGAAAAGCATAGGCACAATTCACATTCAACAGAGTATTGAAATCTATCTGATGAATAGCCATACCTATCTGGATGCGACCTCTCTCGTTTAGACCTCCTCACTTCTTGCAGTGGGGCTTCTTGAGGTTCTTGTTTAGGTTCTTCTGAACTCTTGGAGCTGCTTGATCTCACCTCATCTTCAAGCATGTTTAGGGTCTCATTTTTTGGCACACTTGGGGTTTGGAATTCCTCCCTTTTAGAAGCTAATGGGATTTTAACTGCTTTTCACTTTTTTTGTCTTTTCTGGCTGCAGATTTTCTGAGACAGGTTTCAGCTCGTGGAATATAACGCACCTGCTATACAGAACTTTCTTAGTTATTGGATTCCAAAGTTTGTTTCCCTTCACACCAATGCCACAGCCATTGAAAATACATTTGTCAACTTTGTTATCCAGCTTTGATCTCTTCATATCAGGCACATGAGCATATGCCTCACAACCGAAGACACAAAAATGTCTTAATGAGGGCTTTTTACTACCCTATGCTTCCATTGGTGTTTTGTCAATCAATGCTGCAGTAGGAGAACATTTCAGCCAGTAACAGGTTGTAGCCACAGCTTCAGCCTTGAGCTCCTGCTACAAACCAGCACTGCTTAACATGCTCCTAGCTTTCTCCATCAAAGACCTATTCAACCTTTCAGCAGCTCCATTTTGTTGCAGAGTATATGGTGTAGTCGTATGCCTCTTTGTTCCATGATTTGCATGAAACTTTGTCAAAATCTGCATTGCAAAACTCACCACCATTGTTTGTTCTTAAGCAATTAATCTTACTCAGTCTGATTCTCAACAAAACTTTTTAAATTCTTTAAACCATCTGACTTCTCGAGTAATCATCTATAAACAATACATAATATCTAGATTTGGACGAAGAAGGAACATCCACAGGACCAAAAACGTTAGTGAATATGGTCCAACAAACCAGAAGAGTTTTGAGAACTTGACTAAAATTGAACACGGTTTTGCTTTCCACATATACAGTGTTCACAGAAATCGAAATCAAGGTTACAATGAACCAGCTTATCAACCATGTTTTTATTCTTAAGGTTTCTAAACCTTTCTCACCAATACTCGAACCTATGATGTCAGAGCATTGTTTTCTCCTATAGAAGTTTAACTTCCATATAGTTTACATCATTTGTTACCATAGCAGCCTTATTAGACTTTACAGAGACACTATTGCAGCATACAAGTTTGGTGTCTAACTATACAGAGTCCCACCGTGTTCACCCTTAGCCAAGACAATAGAACCTCTAGTCAATTTACAGCCACCATGCACAAACATTATCTGAACTCTATGGTGCAGGGGCACCCAGACAATGATATGGGCACATGAGGACACCAAGCATCTTGCAAGATGATAAGGTATCAATGGAAGTCAATTGGAACCTTTTGAAGCCAATAATGGCCTTTGGTAATGTTAAAACCAATTTAATGATCCAATGTTCTAAGGGCCCTGATAAGGACCCTAGGACCCAATTCATGTAATATGGCAACATGGTGCCTAGATTGGTCAATTAGGAGTCTAAAGGGTTTAATGATGTAAAAAGGTCACAAGATGACCATTCCCAAAGTTATAGGCCTCTAGGAGTTTATTTAAATAGAGTTTGAAATTCAAAATTTAAATCCTAATGGCTAGTGCCATTTAGGAGGGAAAATTTGTTTAAGGGCCTAAATGCATTTGTAATCATCTCAAACAGTTTGGAATCGGTTGAAACAGTTTATTGACACCTTAGATAGCCTGGTTAAGGCATGAGGAGGCGACATGGTATGGATGTGACAACATTTGTACGGATTGTGATCATTAAAACCATATTTTCAGCAACTTCCTTATGTATTTGCATGGTTGAATGTGCCTAATGGTTGTGTTTGGCACTGGGATGGTTTTAACATAAGGATCAGACACTTTTTAACCTCTGTGAATGATCTAAGGTAACATTGTCCTTTTATTTCTCAAAGTTGCTGTTGATAGATTTAAAATTCCTTATCTTGTTTTGACAGTTTGAACATCCATTCCATGAAAATGTCTTCACTCTGTTCCTCATGGGATGGTCATAAAATAACATGTAATACATGAAACTAACCAGTATTTGTAGAGAAATGAATGGAAGTTTGGTGATCACCCTGAATAGTTGGTTAATGGAACACTAAATTAGTGGCTGAAGTATTGCAGTAAGAGATCCAGTTGAAGGAGGGCATGTTTTTATGCTTGGAACAGTCTTGTTATGTCATTTGAATGGTGAATCCAGTTTTGTTTGGTTGAGATTGGGTTCGGAAGGCTGACATTGACCAAGCCCTAGTTTTTGAAGGGTTTTAGAGAGCAATTTGGGGCTTTTGTATGTGGAGAGCCAGTAGAACCAAATTGATTGCATTTTCCTTTAATTGCAGTCATATTATAACTTCGTTAAAAGAGGCAAGATCAGGAGTCAAGTATTTGATATGGTTGCTTTGTAAAAGTGGGGTAATTTGAGTGCAAAAATAGTGACACGGTCAAGTTTGGCCCTATTACTCTAAAACACCTATACCTGAGTTTTATATATGTTATAGAGAATCCAAATGGGTATCTGAATCCACCTTTACACTGTCAAGTGTTTTGGGGAAGTTTTGAGAAAAGGGCGATAAACAGGCTCTGGAGGCCCAATCGGGGATAGTAGGCTTAAATAGGGCAGTTTGAAGAAAATAAAACAAAGGATGTCTTGGGTGTGTAGAATCTGATCAACCAAGTTGGGATAAGCCTAAGGAGACCTTAGAAAGGCTTGGAATAAGCCATAGAGTTTTCAGAGTGAGAAAACACATTTTGTGCAAAAGAACCCAATTGAAAGAATAACGAGGTCTATTGGGTTATTGGTGTATTGCGGAGTCTAACTGATCAAGTTGTCAAAGGATCATTAGGCTCTGCATCATAGTAGTATCAGAGCAAGTAGAACCCTTTGGGAGAAGGGTAGGTGTATATCTCTAAAGAGAAGTTTGATATATTTTAAGAAGAGGCTCAAGGAATGCCTCCAAGAATGACCAATGCTGAATTTGCCAAGCTTGTGGCAAAGCAAGCAGAGGAGAATATAAAGATGAAAGCAGAGTTGGAAAAGTTCAACAACTAGATGAATAAAAGGAAAGGAAACAATAGACAAGAGGATAATGAAGAGGAAGATCATGAAGAAGACGGAGAGAGAGCACCGTGGGAAGAGTCAGATCCTGAGTACGCTAGGATGGCCAAGTTTGTCAAAGCCATTAGGGTAGGTGATTACCAAGGTAAGTTTGATATTACAATGTATGATGGTAAAATTGACGAGGAAGAATTAATTGATTGGTTTAGTGTTGTTGAGAATTTCTTTGATTGTGAAGATGTAAAAGATGATCAAAAAGTGAATATTGCTAAGTTAAGCTTGAAAGGTCATGCACTACTATGGTGGGATTGTCTACAGGCAGGTAGGTGGAAGAAGAAACTACCTAGCTACTTCATGGCCAAGGATGATTGATAAAATGAGGGAGAAATTTCTTCCTAAAGACTGCAAAGTGTAGTTATACAAGTAATTGCAAAGTTTGAGGCAAAAGGACATGGATGTCCAAAGGTACATCGAGGAGCTTCATAAACTTGATATTAGGGTTACCCCTGCTGAAGATGAGGAGGAGAAAGTAGCAAGATACCTAGGTGGGCTAACGTTCAACATACAAGATGAGATTAACCTTGCTGCAGCTATTACTGTGGAAGAATGTTAAATTAGCCATCAGGGTTGAGGAAAAGTTGAAGAGAAGGCAAGGAAGTGGAAGAAGCCAAAGTAACATGAGCAGATGCAAAAAAAATAATAACAGTTGGGCAGAGCAGTAGTGATAAAGGCAAGGAGCCTATGTATGAACAAAGGACTGGACAAAGGGGTGGTGGAAGATTTGGTGCAGGTAAGGGAACCAGTACCTTCACAGGAAAGTGTTACAACAGTGGTGAAGAAGGGCATCCTTTCTACAAGCGTCCTAAAAAGGATACCAAGAAATTTGATAAAAGAGTGACTTTGACATAAGAGGCAAAAGAAGAAAGCAAAGAAAAGGGTAAGTTGTTGAATTGGATCCATACACTGAAGGTGACTTTCTCATACAGTGAGAAAGGGATCAGTTATGTAACAGCAAAAAAGACCAGAGGTATCTATCTTTATAATCCATTGAGGCAAAATAATGATAATAGATTCAGTTTCATTTGATAACTTAGCTTCATATGAGATGGTCAACAAATTTTGCATTTGAAGAAGTTTGCACATCCTAGACCCTATAGAGCCTCATGGGTGAGTGATGAACAAAACCTTGTGATTAGGGAGCATGCTTATGTAGAGTTTACTATTGGTGAGTATAAGGAACAAGTTTTATGTGACATAGTTACTAACAATGACATGCTGCCATATCCTATTAGGAAGACCTTGGCAGTCCATGGGAAGGACAATACATGATGGGTACAAGAACACTTATGTTGTGCATAAAGATGGTAGGGAGTTAATCCTTAAACCTTTGCAAGGTAGTTCCTCATATCAATCAAGAGCTATCTGTTTTGGCAATGAGTATATTTGTTTTTATTTTTATTTTTATATTTATTATTATTTGGTTCAGCTTCGGGGTTTGTGCTTTCCTTTTTTCTTGTTCTCCTTTATTTGGTGAGTCTTTGCTAAATCTGATACTTACTTTGTTTGACATCTGTTGCTCTCTCATCTTGATGATGGATCACATAGTGTGATTCGAAACGTCGATGGTAAAAATCTCCACACAATCTAATCCAGAAACTGATTTACATAATAATGAGTATATTGATCTGCAGGGTCACATGAGGTATAGAGTAAATTATGGATGTGAAAGGAATAGTTGTGGGCACACATTGGTGTCCTATTGATTCATCAGTACAAGACAGTAAAGGTATGTCCATTGAGGGTAGGAGCAAGGGTCATTTGGATCCTAGAATTCAGATGGCAGGGAGGTTCAAACAGATTGATTGTGACCACCCAAATTACAACCAAATGATGGCATTGATGATGCATTTTCTTTTCATGTTTCTAACAAGTTTGTTGCAGGTTCTAAGAAATTGGATAAGGAGTTGTTATTGCAACAGATGCTTGGAAGAGGACAAAGTTGTAGAGATCCTTCTATAAGTCTTGGAGGTGTGAAGACAAGACCCATATCTCTTGGGGTAAAGCTTTTTGGTTGGTGGGGAGTATGGTGCGGGGGCACCCAGACAATTGTATAGGCACATGAGGACACCAGGCATCTTGGAAGATGACAAGGTATCAAAGGAAGTCAATCAGAACATTTTGAAACCAATAATGGCCTTTGGCAATGTTAAAACCAATGTAATGATCCAAAGTCCTAAGGGCCCTGATAAGGATCTTGGGAGCAAATTCATGTAATATGGCAACATGGTGCCTAGATTGGTCAATTAGGAGTCTAAAGGGTTTCATGATGCAATAAGGTCATAAGATAACCATTCCCAAAGTTATAGGCCTCTGGGAGTTTATTTAAATGGAGTTTGAAACTCAAATTTTATATCTTAATGGTTAGTGCCATTTAGGAGTCTAAAGGGTTTCATTATGTAATAAGGTCATAAGATAATCATTCCCAAAGTTATAGGCCTCTGGGAGTTTATTTAAATGGAGTTTGAAACTCAAAATTTAAAATCTTAATGGCTAGTGTCATTTAGGAAGGAAAAGTTTTTTAAGGGCCTAAATGCACTTGTAATCATTTGAAACTGATTGGATTCGGTTGAAACAGTTTATTGACACCTTATATAGCTTGGTCAAGGCATGAGGAGGTGGCATGGTATGGATGTGACAACATTTGTACGGACTGTGATCAATAAAACCATATTTTCAGCAATTTCCTTGTGTATTTGTATGGTTGAATAAGCCTATTGATTGTGTCTGGCATTGGGATGGTTTGAACATAAGGATCAGACATGTTTTAACGTCTATGAATGATCTAAGGTAACATTGTCTTTGTATTTCTGAAAGTTGCTGCTGGCAGATTTAAAATTCCTTACCTTCTTTTGACAGTTTGAATACAATTACGGCTTCAATGGCCTTTCCATGAATGTATTCACTCTGTTGCTCATGGGATGGTGGTCATAAAATAACATGTAATATATGAAACTAACTAGTATTTGTAGAGAAATGAATGGAAGTTTGGTGATCACCCTGAATAGTTGGTTAATGGAAACACTAATTTAGTGGTCAAAGTATTGCAGTAAGAGATCTAGTCGAAGGAGAGCATCTTTTTTTTGCTTGGAACAGTCTTGTTATGCCATTCTAATGGTGAATGCTCTTTTGTTTAGTTGAGATTGGGTTTGGAAGGTTGACATTGACCAAACCCTAGTTTTTGGAGGGTTTTAGAGAGCAATTTGGGGCTTTTGTATGCGGAGAGCTTGTAGGACCAAATTGATTGCATTTTCCTTTAATTGGAGTCATAGCATAACTCTGTTGAAAGAGCCAAGTATTTGATAAGGTTGTTTTGTAAAAGTGGGGTAATTTGAGCCCAAAAACAGTGATACAATCAAGTTTGACCCTATTTCTCCAAAACACCTATACCCAAGTTTCATATATGTCGTAGAGAAGCCAGATAGGTATTTGAATCCTCCTTTACATTGTCAACTGTTTTGGGGAAGTTTTGAGGAAAGGGCAAATAAACAGGATGTGGAGGCCTAATCGGGGACAGTAGGCTAAAACAATGCAGTTTAAAGAAATTGAAAAAAAGGATGTCTTGGGTGTGTAGAATCTGATCAACCAAGTTGTGCAAGTCTAAGGAGATCTTAGGAAGGCTTGGAATAAGCCATAGAGTTTGAGGAGTGAGAAAACACATTTTGTGCAAAAGAAACCAATTGAAAGAATAAGGAGGTCTATTGGGGTATTGTCGAGTCTAATTGATCAAGTTGTCAATGGATCATTAGGCTCTGCACAACTCCAACATTAGACAACTTACTAACCAAGAGTAGATTCCTATCCAGACCTAGTATATGAACTCCATCAATTCCCTTCTGCCATCAAGGAATAGAATTCTGATTCTTCCTCTCCAAATGATTTCCAATGGGGAATTGCTTGTCAGGATCACCTTACTACCACCATATGGTTCATACTTGGAGAAACATTCTTTATGTGACATCATATGGATCAACACTCCTGAATCAATCAGCCATACATCATTAGATGTAGGAACTACTAAGGTTGCTACTAGGGCGTCTGTGTTGCTCTGAGAGGATTCAATGTTTCAAGTACTTGTCTTCCTGTTATTTTCCTCCTTTTTGCAATCCTTCTGGATATGAGCTTTTTGCCTGCAATTTCAACATTTTGCGTTTGATTGCTTTCCAAGAGTTGTGGATGTTTCCCGTGACTACGACTTGGACCTGTTGTCCTTTTCGCTTTTGTCCTTAGATCTGCCTCAAACAACAAGTATTCTTGATGGCCATCACCAAGTGATCCCGCAAATCAGGCAAATAACAACATCAACATACAATGCTCCTCTTCACTAATGGACACACTAGTAGATGTCAGTTGTGCAGTCACCATATTAAACGAATTTAGATGATCTACCACAGACGTTGCTCCACCCATTCTCAAAGAATAAAACTTTTCTCAAGACGAGCTTGTTTACCAAAGATTTGCCTTGATAAATATCCCCCAACTTCTTCCACAAAGAATGTGTGATTTTCTCTTCGTGAGCATTCAACAAAACAAAATCTGCAAGGCTTAACCTCATCAATTCTTTGGCCTTTCGATCAGCTAGATCCAATCTTCTTGCTTCATGCCTTAAGACATTGCCAGGCACAATAATCCACAGTTCTCGATCAACCAGCATATCTTCAAGTTTCCACAACTCAAAAGTTTGTGCCATTGAACTTTTCAATGTTTATTCACCCCTTAAGTGCTATCCCAATTTGTAGACACAACAAATGAGCAACAAATGAGTGCTTTCCAAAACTCCCATTGAAAACAAAATTGGCACAAAAAAACCGACCCTAACCACAAGGATAACAGCTGGGCAAAGCTCTGATACCACTTGTAAGGAAAGCTATAGTGTGGAAACACTTTCCTAATGCCAATTAGCAAGGGATGTATGCAAGAGCTACTTTTAATTTCAATTTCAAATACGTTAAGATGTGCACTAATATTTAAGAAACAGAATCATAGAACAAACCACAAGCATAACACAAGGCTTTTACATGGGAAAACCCTTTTGGGTAAAAGAACCCACACCAAAGTCGAGCCCTTCCTTATATTACAGTAAACAAAGTTTACATACAATGTGATAAGACTTCTCTGATGTTAGCAGAACTGTTATAACTCAGTCAAGAATAGCATACATAGCAAACTCTATATCCTTCTGAGTTAATTGCTTCCACCAACGATTACAATTCAACCGTTCTCTTCAACCCTTCTATCGAATCCTGCAGGAATTTGTGATGGATTATGGCAACTGTTGCTTTGTAAAAATGACCAAGAAAAATTCCAGCCTTGTGCAAAAACGTTTTGAGTGAAACCTTAAGCTTGAACTTCAAATGCGAGTTTACCATGTGTCAGCATGGCAGGCAACTTGCTCGTTTACTTTTTATACAGTGCACAATTTGTTATGGATTTTGGTATGTCAACCGTTGCTTTGAAAAGATGACCAAGAAAAACTCCAGCCTTGCACAGCTCACAAAGATACTCAGCAGGTGAGTTTCGCTTTTGCCCTTGCTGAAAATGCCGCACAGCCACCATGTGACAACCCTCACTTTTGGCTAAGATCTCCTTTGTGAATTCAGTATGTATTAAGGCACATACTTCTGAACAACTTTACCTTATGAACCAAATCGGCATGTGGACCTTATTAAGAAAATCAGCTCAGCTGCTGTGTATTGAATTGCTTGTGCTATAAAAAATAATACCCTTGTTATTTTATCACATTTTGCAGTTTTCTTTACATCACAAATCAAGTTGGCTTTGGTAGCTTACCTTTTTATCAACATCAATTCTTGCTGGTATGGATGCTTTATTCTATTAAAGTTGCATTTTCTTTACGCCAAAGAGAAATTTGATCAAAACATAGGAATTTATAGATTGTGAACAAAAATAAATACATCTCATTCTTTTTTCCGACTCCAATTTAAATCAATAATATTGAGCTTAAGAATATTTCTTTTTGCGAGTAGAAAGCTAGTCCAGCTGCTGTACTGGATTGCTTACATTGTGGGTTGAGCTTTACGCCATTGTATTTTACGGCTTCATTCAATTTCTGAAGAAAACTGTTACAAACTTTCAGGTACCTTAAATCGAGGAAAATCGGTCAGGTAGCTTACATTGTGAAAAAAGCTGGTCCAGCTGCCGTATTGAAATTTTTTAATAATGGATTGAGCCTTACAACATTGTTTTATTATGTAGGCTTCTTCAATTTCTGAAGTAAACTGTTACAGGCATCTCAATCAATTGTAGAATTTTGGTTTGGCTATAGCAGGTGATTGCATACATCTAGATTTGTTATTTTATTGCTGTATTATGGACACTTGTCCATAGCAGTGAATAATCTTGCCTTTCAGGATGCTTGCAGCTGCATTCCTCATATTTGGTTCCACCATCTTTTAAGATTAAAGCTCTGTAAGCCCAGTTTTTGTGGAAATCTGATAGCTCTGAAGTCTGTAACCTCGTTTTTGCTTAGGAGGACAGCATGGATTCATAAGCAATCCAAGTTAAGTGGAGAGGTGTGAAAGTTTCCAATAAAAATAAGCTTCAAAGATCCCTGCAATTTTAAAAGTATCCTATGACATGGCAATTTTCTCCTTCTTGCGTTCCCAACATCGAATGAGGATTTCCGATTAAATGAAAATCTGCACTGTGGAGGTAATTCTAAAATATGATATTTGTGAATGGCTTTATAAAACTTCTGGAGGACACCTAATGATGCAGATTAGGTTAATGTTGCTTGTTATTGTAAACTATTGAAATTCAAGTCGAATTTTATTTCTTCACTCAATTCCATTAATTCTTATGTCATCTTCTGAACTTACAAAGAAATTCTAGAAAGAGTGAATGAATGAAAGAATGAATGAATGAATGAATGAAGGATTTTAATAACGTCCATGAGGCCAACGCAGCCTATGGGACCCGACTGCTAACAACTAGCCTAATCCAGCTGTAGTCCTTTGACTAATTCTTCTTTTATTTGGTGTATTTTGATGATCAGGTTTGCGGTCTTATTTAGCTGCTTTTCCTCGAAGAGGTGGTGGCCCATACTATTGTTTTCTAGCATCTCTGAGTATTTGGATCTGATGTCCCTGTATGCTAGGCAGTCCATGACAAAGTGATGTTTTGTCTCAATTGCCCCCGTGTCACAGAATAGGCATGTCCTAGCTTCCCATTCTTCTTTTGGCACTTTCCATCTACCCGTCTCACATCTCAATTGATCGGAGCTGGTCCTAAGTCCTATAAGCATTTTGGCCTTCCACTTAATGGTCATGCCTAGATATCCCTTTTTCTCGTGACATGTGTTGGGGTTAAATTCCTTAATATTTTGAACTTTTTTCCTCCCCCTGCACCTTGTCTACATGATGTTACAAAATCTTTTGCGAACAGACTTCTTGATGTCTTCTGTACCATCTGGACAACTATGAATGTTGACATCCCACTTTTGCATCCATTTATTGTTTTGCTTCATCCATGTGTTTTATCTCCTTTCTAACCTTTCTTCAGTGACTAGCTTAGGCTAGCGATGATTTCCCATGCTCTGTGTTTTCTTTAAGTAACTTAACAGTAAGATCATTGCAACAACTTCCAAAGGGAAGGCACCCACTTCAGTGAATAATATCTCGTAAGACACCGAGGTTTTGATTTTAATGCTGATGATGATAAAGTGCTTTTGTATTCTTTCTACTTGTCTCCATTTCTGATCTGATAGTCTGCTGCCCCAAATTTTGCATCCATACAAGATCACCGGTGTGACAAGTAGTCCAAATAATATTTGTCTTCCAATTCTAGAGTTTTGCATTCTTGCACTTATTTTCTAAAGAATATAGTGCCTTCCAACCTCCTTGAATCCTTTTGGATCTGCACGTTTTCCAACTGAGTTTGTTTTGAAAGTCTATTCCCAAGTACTTGTATTCACTCACAATCTCTAAAATGTTACCCTTAAAGAATTAAGTGTCTGGGGGTCTTTTGTTTCTTTTCAGTGAGAAGATCATAACTTTGGTTTTGTTGGTGTTAACTTCCATACCCACCTCTTGGCAAAAGCTTAACTTCCATACCCACCTCTTGGCAAAAGCTTTATGACACCTTCAAGTGCCTCTCAAACCATTGGTTGTCTTGGTGATAATGATGAGGTCATCCACATATAACAGTAGTTTTATTACATAACTGGCCAGTTAAACCCCCTTATCGTGCTGGTTTTTCCTAATCATTCCTCCAGCTTGTCAATGTAAAGTCCAAACAAGGTTGGGGATAGTGGGCACCCTTGTTTGACCTCTATGTCATTGCCAAAGCATTTCGATAGTCCATCCATAGTTTTGATTTTGGCCTTAACCAGCTATATAATCTGTGTACTACTGTCCTTAGCACCATAGGTATGCCCAACTCTTCCAATCTTTTCCAAAGTTTGTGATGAGGTACTATGTCGAAAGGTTTTTTGAAGTCCACAAAACAGCAAAAAGCCTCATCCCCTGGGGTGTCCTATATTTTCTCAACTAAGTATCTAAGAGTCACCTCGTGATCAATAGTGGAGTGTTTCGGTTTAAAGCCCGCTTGTCCTTTGGCTCTTTTCCCCCTTATTTTAGCCCATTTGCTGATTTTGCGTTCTATCATGCTTCCAAATAGCTTGTGGAGAAGAGGATTAATCATGATGGTCTGATAGTTAGGTGGTTTGTTTGTGTCCCTGCTTTTCTAGGTCGGGACCACTAGACTGGTCATCTAGTTTTGGGGGAAGCCCTCATTGGCGTTGTTAAAGATGTGGTTGATATGAGGTGCAAGCAAATCAATGCCCATCGCTTTACTTGTTGCTAACCTCCTTATGCCTTGGATGATATCATCAATGCTGAATTCCTTGGTTACAGGGGAGGATATTCTTAATTCCTTTTTAGGATATGAGCTTTTTTTTATTCAAGCAAATTCTTCATACTCGGTGTTTATGCAATGTGGCTATCAAAAATAAAAAATATTAAATTAATAATTCAAAAAAAGAAGGAAAACAAAACAATGTGGAAATGTTAATATAGTGATATAGGGTTTTATGATTGAATTATCGTGTCAATGATTGTATGTAGTGGGATGCGATTCTCAAACAATTATGTCACCATCTAGGCCTTGTTATATCAATAGCTTGTTGAATACTGAACTCCAGGGCTATTGTTATACCAATAATTTGTGGAGTACATAACTCTAGAATTACAAATTAATGGGCTATCTATCTATGATTCACATTGCGTGTTGAGGAGGATGATGAGATTTAATTCTAGTGCCAACATCTCATCCATCTAAGATCAATAAGCCGTTCACAATGTACTCCTAGAACTTGCCATCTAATCTTATCTCTCCCTTAATTTTTATAGAGCTGGAAAGAGGAAGATGTAAAATGTTTTCATGATTGTTTTTTGAGTTTTATGAAAAGTAATATGCTACTTTTATTTTGTAGCTATGCATAATGATGCCATTTTGTACCCAGTTTGCACTTAGATCAACTAGATTAACTAGATCAACTAGACTGAGCAAATATAAATAATTGTTAATGGACTCATTGAATGCATCTCACTAAATTTTGTTAAAAGGAAAAGTATTTTAAATATAATTTAAGCAAAGTTTTAAATTGTCAATGGCCTTAGCTTTTTTCAAATATATTTGAACATATGTAACATTGTAAATCTCTATGAATTATGCTTATTTCTATTGAGTAGTAAATTTTGATTAAAGTATCTTTGGGTTTCTTTGCAGAAGATTTCTTAGTCATTTTGGGAATCTTGTGTATATGGTGTACCATTATTTTAGTTGTGTCTACATTTATACATCTTGTGTGCATGGGAATTGTTTACATTGGATGTTTGATATTTGATTCTTAAGGGATAAGTGTCTAATTATAAAGCTATTGATAGTTCTTTGTTCTTGTATTAATATACAAGTAATAAAAAAGTTTTCTAGCATCAGAAATTTGTTTCTTTGCTATGTAGTATACTTTTGTTCACGAACATTAAATGTTTGATATTTGATTCAAGGGATAAGTGTCTAATTATAAAGCTATTGCTAGTTCTTTATTATTGTATTAATATACAAATAATCAAAAAGTTTTCAAGCATTAGAAATTTGTTTCTTTGCTACATAGTATGCTTTTGTTCATGAACATAAAATAGTTGTTTCATGTGCAAAATCTAAAAGGTACTCGGAATTCTACTAGTAATTATGTGTTTTAGAGTTTTATCACATATCCACTTTTTATGTTTGATGCAGAGCCACACCTTGGAAAACTCAGGAGGAATCAAACACTCAACTGAGTTGCTTCAAGGGGCATCTACAACCTCCAGGATCACACACTAAAATCAGATTCAAAACAAAACTTTGAAAATAAAATCTTCCAAAATATCTTCTTGCTGCCTCCAGATAGACCTGCACTCAGACATGAATAACTTTCGAACCAGAAAAGATTTACTCAATCCAACCGTTGAAATTTGGCGTAACTAGGTTTCAAACAACATATAAATTTTTTAGAGAAATCCAACGGTTCAAACCTGAGATATTGACCACACATCAGAGTACATTTTTCTGCAAAACATTGCTTCTTGCTGTCTCTGGATAGACCCATGAACAGACATGTATAACTTTTGAACCAGACAATATTTTCTCAATCCAACTGTTGATATTTTGTGTAACTAGGTTTCAAACAACATATAAAAATTTGAGAGAAATCCAACGGTTCAAATTTGAGATATTGACCCCGCATCAGAGTACAATTTTCTGCGAACATACCAAATTCGACCCAAAACTAAAACTTTTTAATCTTCTGCAAACTATCAACTTGTTTCCAATGAGAAGATAAAAAAAAATCCGTTCAAAACTCAGACCATCGAAAACTTGCACAAAGACAAAATAAAAAAATATTCCATATCTCTCCAAATTCGATTTGTGTCTTACATAGCTGACTGACTCACCCTTAAAACTGACTTTCTTTTTCCTATTAAAGGATGTGAAACGTTTTCTTCTTATTTTAGAAAAGAAGAATGTCTTCTATCCAAAAAAAGAATAAGAATCTGAAACATTTTTCTACCAATATTAGACAGTCGTTTTCTAAGTTAGGAATATTCCAAAAACTGCCTACTACCTATTATTGGATTCTAAAAATCATTAAACACTCCACCTACGAACTAAAAAAAAACTATTCTAATTTAAGATCCACACACCTGGTCTTAGGTGGCTATATCTGGAGAGCTTATCGAACTGCTACTCTAGGTATGCCACCACATGTAGGACGTTATTACAAACTTCAAAAACTAAAAGCATTTAAAACATAACATTAAATTCCCTATTACATTTTCAACAATGTTGCCTCCTATAGCGTTTCTCTTCTCTGTCACTGCAGCATACTCCCCTGTAGAATGAATCTCAAGTCCTCTTGAGATGATGTGTTGTAGAAATGAATCTCATTCTTCTTTCGAACTTTCCAATTTCTTTGAACTAGGATGAGCATATCTACAAGAAAAACAAAGATAATATCCAACTTCTCCACATTGTAGCTTTGATTCTTTAATGCTGTAAATGTCACAAAAAATTCTCCAGCATGATTCACTATACATGAAATCTGCATCCCTGCATAAACATTATTAGAAGAAAACATATCATCAGCATTAAGATTATTTGAGTTCTCTTTTTGAATATGAGCTTCCTTATACACCATGTAATGTGCATCATATCTATCTTCATCAATAGTAACCATAAACTTATCTGTTTCTTGACTATCAACCAGTTTCACATTTTGAATCTTAAGAATCGTATTTATCTCTTCTTCCTTTATTAAACATTTATCATCATCTTGATCTTTTGTAGTAATCTCACTTTCAAATATCTCTTTCTTATTACAACTTTGCTTAAGAACAATAACAGTATTGCACTCTTTCCTTTCTTCTTCAAGCTGAGTTTTCATACTACCGCCATGCCTTTTCCATTCTCCCACAATGGCTGCAAATTTTTCCCATAAATCAGATTCTTCTTCAGAACTTGCTGTTACACATTCCTTAGCTTCATCTTCATGCCATTCCTCTTGACATTTTTCTTCATTATGCATATTTAAGGCTTCATCAGTTGCCTCCAAAATCTTTTTCATAGGAGTACCTTCCAACATTGTACTCTTCTCTATTTTCAAAGGACATGTTACTGTTCCAACCACAAATTGTTCGCACTCAAATCCCATAGAACTTTCCTCTTTATTCTTCTCATCAACGTTTACTTGCTGCAATTTATCTTCTTTCTGCTCTTCAGGTTCTTTCCCTTCCAAAGGACAACTTACATCTATCATTATTGAGATTTTTGTACCAACTTCACATACATCTACACTCTTTATGGCTGCCTTCTCTGTAGTTTCATTTGCCTCTACCAAAACTTCTTTCACTTCCTCTTTCTCTTCATCATGCATTGGAAATGTTATCCTATCAATAAGACCTATACTTCTTGATTCCTTCCATGTTGTATCATCCTTCAATGGAAGCAAAACCATCTTCTTCCCATTCTTGTTGACGATATATGTGTTCTCTCTACAATCATATATGGTTGACCTGTCATATTGCCATGCTCTTCCCAAAATCAAGTGACAATCTTTTAAAGGCATAATACCACATTCAATGGTATCAAAATATGGTCCAATCTTAAAAGAAACATATGACTTTTCGAAGACATCAATCCACTGTTCATCTCCTAACCCATAAGCTCTGTAAGGTAAATCATGAGGTACTCTTGGAAGATTCAGTTTCTCAACCATTTCTACTGAGATTATATTTTCAAAGGAACCACTGTCAACTATAACTTTGCATACCTTATTCTTGCACTTGCACTTTGTTCGGAATATAGAATGTCTTTGGCTATAGCTTTGTCTTTTTGCTTCTTCTTCTTCCATTATGATGCAGAGCTACACTTTGGAAACCTGTCGTGGATATACTCAACTTGAAGGGTTGCTTCAAAGGCTCGAACTCATCAATCTGAAAATCTTCACAAAGGCTCTGATACCAAAAAATGATGCAGAGCCACACCTTGGAAAACTCAGGAGGAATCAGACACCCAACTGAGTTGCTTCAAGGGGCATCTACAACCTCCAGGATCACACACTAAAATCAGATTCAAAACAAAACTTTGAAAATAAAATCTCCCAAAATATCTTCTTGCTGCCTCCAGATAGACCTGCACTTAGACATGAATAACTTTCGAACCAGAAAAGATTTACTCAATCCAACCGTTGAAATTTGGCGTAATTAGGTTTCAAACAACATATAATTTTTTTAGAGAAATCCAACGGTTCAAACCCGAGATATTGACCACACATCAAAGTACATTTTTCTGCAAAACATTGCTTCTTGCTGTCTCTAGATAGACCCGTGAACAGACATGTATAACTTTTGAACCAGACAATATTTTCTCAATCCAACCGTTGATATTTTGCGTAACTAGGTTTTAAACAACATATAAAAATTTGAGAGAAATCCAACGGTTCAAACTTGAGATATTGACCCCGCATCAGAGTACATTTTTCTGCAAACATACCAAATTCGACCCAAAACTAAAACTTTTTAATCTTCTGCAAACTATCAACTTGTTTCCAATGAGAAGATAAAAAAAATCCGTTCAAAACTCAGACCATCGAAAACTTGCACAAAGACAAAATAAAAAAAATTCCATATCTCTCCAAATTCGATTCGTGTCTTATATAGCCGATTGGCTCACCCTTAAAACTGACTTTTTTTTTCCTATTAAAGGATGTGAAACGTTTTCTTCTTATTTTAGAAAAGAAGAATGTCTTCTATCCAAAAAAAGGATAAGAATCTGAAACATTTTTCTACCAATATTAGACAGTCGTTTTCTAAGTCAGGAATATTCCAAAAATTGCCTACTACCTATTATTGGATTCTAAAAATCATTAAACACTACACCTACGAACTAAAAAAAAACTATTCTAATTTAAGATCCACACACTTGGTCCTAGGTGGCTATATCTGGAGAGCTTATCGAACTGCTACTCTAGGTATGCCACCACATGTAGGACGTTATTACAAACTTCAAAAACTAAAAGCATTTAAAACATAACATTAAATTCCCTATTACATTTTCAACAATGTTGCCTCCTATAGCGTTTCTCTTCTCTGCCACTGCAGCAATGTCCTCTTAGGGCCAAAAACGATGATAACATAAAAAAGAACTTTTTGCTCTAGTAAAACGTTTTGGGTGAACAAAAATGTCAACAACTTCAAAGTCTTTAACTTTTTCCTTGCTTAGATGGTTATCATGGGGACTCCTTTCTTGCGCCATGGTTGTGGAGCTTGTATCTCCTTACACCAAGATCTTCTAGGATGAGGCATATTTGCAAGTTGTTGACAAAGATTGGAAATGGGTTTGTTTAACTTGTTTGAGTTGAAAAATTGCAATCTCTTTCAACATGTTTGGTCTCATCAAATCTAGGAGCACTTAATATACTTTTGATGACACTAAAGCGAGGCATAATGTTCTACAAATGGAAAATATTTACTTTAATATTGATAGAAGGCTAAGTATTTGCTAGTTTAATCAATCAAACAATCCCTTGCAACCTAAGAAATAATAACCAACAATATTTATTGAAATTTTTGACTAAAGTCACAATATCTCCACACAATTCATTAATAGGGAGTTGTAACTAAAAGATCTGATTCACTCTTATGTATAAAATCTACTATACATATTCCATGAGTGATTTAAGGAAAATACTAAAAACTTAGGCATGCCAAGCAAATACCCAAATTGTAGGAGGTGGTCAAAATGATGAATGAATTAAAAGAGTGGTGGTGTGTTCTGTTATTCTTATCATAGCATTAGAGCTACATTAAATATTGTTTTTATTTCTAAAGTTATAAGATACATGAAACATTGAACTAGCTATTTAAATTGCCTACCTATGATGAG
Organism: Cupressus sempervirens; assembly: GCA_028749045.1. NCBI lineage: Eukaryota > Viridiplantae > Streptophyta > Pinopsida > Cupressales > Cupressaceae > Cupressus > Cupressus sempervirens. The sequence goes on from CM053788.1 coordinate 14,083,626, forward strand.
GAATTCTACTGGCCCATAAAAAATAGAATACTATTAGTCTATTTTAAACTTTGGTAGCTTTTTTAGTTTCAATATAAGTACCAAATAGTAATTCTCTTCTTTTAGCTTGTAGCTCAATTGGCTTAACTTTTTGTTGACTTGTCATTGTAGCTCCTTTGTACTTTGATGTGTAATATTGTTGGTTCTACAATTTTAAGAAGCTACTTTGTTTGAAAGAGCAAGGTTGTTAACCATGAATACATCCATGGTATCACCTTCATTATTTAAAATAAAGTGTGAACTTGCAAACATTTTAATTAACCATATTGTGGGAGGTGGTTGGAATGATAAATGAACTAAAAGAGTGGTAGTGTCATGTTATGCTTATCATAGCATTAGAGCTACATTAAATAGTGTTTTTATTTTTAAAGTTAGTTTTAAGGTACATGGAAATATTGGATAAGCTATCTAAATTGCCTATCTATGATGAATAATTCTATTGGTGCATAACAATTAGATTACTATTTGTTTATTTTAAACTCTAGTAGATTTTTTAGTTTCAATATAAGTACTACCTAGTAATTTTCTGCTTTTAGCTTGTAGTCCAATTGGCTCAACCTTTTATTGATTTCTCATTGTAGTTCCTTTGTCCTTTGATGAGTAATATTGTTGGTTTTGTAATTTTAAGAAGCCACTTCATTTGAAAGAGCAAGGTTGTTAACCATGAATACATCCATGGTATCACCTTCATTGTTTAAAGCAAAGTGTGGACTTGCAAATATTTTAATTAATGACATCTCCTTCACACTAATTAAACAAGCCATTTCCATTGTACATCTATTTATACCAGCTACCAATTGTAGAACCATTTATACTAGCAATTTTGGCTATCACACATTCCAATCTTACAACCTCTAAAAGATTCAGATGAGCTTGTAATGCAATTGCACCACATCTTGGGATTAATTATTCAACAATAAGATAGACCAACCATATTTAATGATACATATATGATCATGATGTTCAACTATACATAATACATATCAAACTTCTAACAAGCAAATACATAATACATATCGGAACATATACATATACAATTTATGAGGATGGTAGTATTTACTATTTACAATTTATCTTTTATTTAAAATTGTATCAACTATTTATAACTTATACTTTAAATAGATCTATTATTAAATGTATACATTGATAAGAATTGTGGAATTCAAAAATAAGAAAGAAATGCTACAATATTGAATATAGAAATATAAAACACATGTTTATTTTGTTAAAGCAACATTATAAACTTTTAAAGTGATTGAATTGATATATGTGTTGAATGTATTTGTTAGTGGATAATGACAATTTTGATGGTGAAATTTTAGCGCTCTTAGCACACCATTTATACAAACAAAAGCTCCTAGTCATGTAATAGGGTATAGATAATGCCATTTCATACCCGTCTTTACAAAAAATGACATTTGTCCTTTTTCTTCTAAATTTTGGTTTTGCAAATTAGTTTTCTCCTTTATATTTTCTTCAAGAACTAATGAGTGTCTAAATATATATATTTTTTAATTTGATAAAAATATGCAAACATAGTAATTCAATAAATTCTTAAAACTGGTTGGCTAAATAGTTTTTAATATTAAATTTTTATTTATTCTAATGTATGCAATAGTATTTCTTCCCATGGCAGAAACTAACAAATTCATATCTTACAAATGTTAATTTCACCTCCTAAATCAAAATAATGTTGAGTATTTGATGTGTGTCATCAAGAAGAGTACATTTTACTACTTGTACTCCCCAAATAATAAATTATTTATACATATGTTAATAAATGTTATAAAATATATTTCACTCTATATATATATAAATTTTCTCTTCTTTATAATTATCAAAAATAATCTGTGCAAATATTAAATATATCCATTACATATCAAATTTAAAAATAAGATACAATTTAATCTACAAATCAACAAATATTAAAATTTGTGCAAGTTAACCAATATTTGTTTTCTAAATATCCTCACATTTTACTAATAATGTTTTAAAAAGTACTTCTAGAGTACTTGACGAATTTATACAAATGTAGGTGTCAAATGTAGTGCCAATGCTCTCATCCAACTTTTCTAACTTTTCACTTCATTTTGCTCCCAATTGGTGCATTTATTGGCTTATTGAACTTCTCATCCATTACCCTCTTAAAATAGATAACTTATAAGACAATCAAAGCAAATTATTTGAAAGAAGATTCAAATCTTCTTTCTTTTTATTGGTAAGAGGCCGAAGTCAAGATTAAATATTATTATTGTTATTATTATTAAGTTCGATAAGAATCAAACCCAAGACCTCTCATAGAAGAGACTCACAATTTATTGTTACATTGTAGGCTCTTGCCTAAAATACTTGAACTTTTAATCAATAAATAAGTACAAAAAATAAAGAACACCTATAAAAAAACACTCAATCCAAGGCACAAAATTCCATCCAAGAAAATCCTATCTGCATATTCACATACGTAAGTTTCTATTTTTTTTTTCATTGACATTTTCTTCCTTTGAATCTTACTATTAATTTTTGCATTAAAGAATCAGATAAACCTAAACATCTATTGTTTATCTGAACTTTAATAAAAATTTACGCAAAAATTGTATTCACTTATACAATAAGAACCAAACACACTAACAATAAAGGAGTTGGATGCTACAAGGATAGGACATAAACAACACACTAGAAGAAAAAAAAGCTAGTGACTCGCCTCTAAATAGCTCACCTAGAATGTGGTGAGGTGAGGAGAACGAGAGGCTATAGAATGAATTTTCCTATGTCATCAAACTATCATCCAAATGATACTAGCACTAGCACCCCCACCACAAGGATGCAAATGGTAAACCATTTTTTGAAGATTATCAACTCAAGGGTCTGTATTAAGAAAGTTATGCATCAACCAAAGATTAAAGTAAGAGCAAGAGAAAAAAACAAAAAGGGGTCCACACAAAAAAAATTGGGTTAAATCGATAGTAGGGATGCCAAAATCAATATAATAACAAATTTGTCAATTTAAAATTTGTATCCAAGCAATTGAGTAATAACTTTAAATGCTGAAATGAAGACTTAAGCATATGAACACAGTGACACCAAGATTTACGTGGAAACTCAATGTAGGAGAAAATCATGGCAAATGAATGCTTTTATATATAACTTGTCTTTTTACAAATTAGTTTGTATGATCCAACCTAATAGAGGCTTCGATCTCTATGTTTATGAACACTAACTAGAAGCTCTAACTTCTAGACTTCACAGGCTCCAACCCATTGGAAGCATCAACCCCCACTGCTACATTTGTGAACACTAACCCAATGCACACAAACTTCTTTTCCACCTTAATACTATTGTTTGTTTCAACTAATGATGGATGCTTTTACACATAAATCTTCTTCTCTTTTCTCCTCTTGAAGTTAGCCAAACATTCTTCCTTATGACTTTATAAATTTATATATCAGATAATAATCTGCATACATAAAATCTATTAATTATACTTTTAGACTATAATATATATATTTATTAGATTTAAATATCTGAATATATATTTTCCTATCATTCTCGTTCACACATCCTTCTCTCTTATTTACATTGCAGTTCACTTATCTTCTTTACTTACCTCCTTCAAAAAGGTTCTCTTCTTATTTATATCTTGTATATGCAAAAGGCATGACTTTTGAATTCTAAATGAATGTATCCTTTCATAAACAATACTTATTTCCCATTAAAGAAACCTTAACATATCACAATTTCATCATTATTTTAATTCACTGATTTTATCGCCGATATCATATCCAGTTAAAACTCACCTTCTATAATTTCCATCGGATGAACTCTTAATCACAACTTCATTTCATTCTGCGGAACAAACATCGTCACACACATAGGTTCAATCGTTCTTCTAACCTTCTAATCTTTCGAATGCCATATTTCTCCATCTTTGTCTAAACTCATCATCAATTTTATTGTTCCAATACTTCAAATGATGACTAGGTGTTCATTATTTGATTGCTCTAATATCGGAACTGTATAGATTGTTAATTGCCCACTAATAGCATTACTAATTGTTCAATCATGATACATTATTGCTCTGATATTGGAAGTGTATAGATTGTTAATTGCCCACTAATAGCATTACTAATTGTTCAATCATGATAAATTATTTGATGCATATCAACTTATTGTGATTCTCGACACATCATATCACTGCCAATCATAGTTGCTTCATAATTATCTTTTGTCCAAGTATTTCAACGTTTTCACATCTTATATATATTTTTTGAAATGCTCATTGCCTTATGTGGCTCCCTCAACCTATCTAATTGATCATCATTCTTGTTGGTAATGAATTTATGTGGAGTTTGAAGCCAAGCTTAACCAACACACTGGAACTATTGACTAATAGTGGCTAACAGTGGGCCTAGCCACTCTTAGCCAATAGCTTGGGGCCACTGTTATGCATTGGTCTCATGGTATTGGTTAAGAGTGGTTGGGCCCACTCCTAACCACTATTAGTCAATGGTTCGAGTGTGCTAGTTAAGCCGCTTGGAGTTTGAATTAATAGCTTACCATATTATTCACTTCCTTTGGTTCATCATATGTATCAAACTCATCACAACTCCGTATTTATTTGAGATTGCTTATGTGTCTTTGTTGTTGCTGCATATGCTTTCATTCGATGCATTACTATTGCTTCTATAAAATTATTTAATTTATGACATAATACTTTCAACTGAATCGACTCCTTTCTTATGCTTGAAAATCTCTATTTAAGTGATTTCTTTAATATGTGTTTGTTTATTCTTTCTTCAAGTATAATAGTCAACTCTTGCTCTTTTTCATGGACCAATCCTTTTTTATTACATCTTTGAGAAAAGTTAATTTTCTTTGTATACAATCATTCTCTGTTTATATAAGCATAATCATTTCCATGTAATCATTATTATTGTTGTCAATAATAAAGTCTAGATGTAGTCAAGTTGCTGTCCATAATATATAATTGACTTATTTACCAAACTTCTTCTTATATAAATTCAAACTTAGTTGTCTCTTACAAACTTAATCATTGTTTATCTCAGGATGACTTGAAATATACACATTCCTCTTCATGACGTGTTTGTCCCTTTGACATTGATGATGCTTATAGTTGTTAGAAATTTTTTCTACACTCCCCTTGAGATTCGTGATAAGGGCTTAATTGCCTCCTGTGTAATATAAGTTGAGTGGTTGTTTTGAGCATTGATAGATTGGTCTTTTGGTGCAACGACAACCCCTCTTTAACAAGTGGTATGAAAGCTTGGTCACAGGTTCAAATCTTCAGACCCTCGGGTAACACAGAGGGGGAGATTATTAGAAATTTGTTCAACACTCCCCTCGAAATTTGTGACAAGGATTTAACCGCCTTTTGTGTACTATAAGTTGAGTGGTTGTATTGAGCATTGATAGATCAGTCTTTTGGTGCAATGACAACACCACTCTAATAATAATTTTGTTCATCTTTTGACATCAATGAAAATATTCCATCTATCTCCCCCTTTGTCATTGATTGCAATACCGAGTCTTCTAAATCTCATCCTTTAAGCTTCTCTCCCACTTTGACAACAATGGCAAAGGGCTAGCCATCAAGACTAGTCATCAAAAGATCCCCCAGTGTAAATTCTCTCATACTTCCCCAAAAAAGATTTCTCAATGCTTTGACAAGCTCTAGTGCTACCATCACTGTATTTTCTCTTTTGAAGGTTTCTCTTTCAAACTTTGACATCAATGTAATCGACTACATCTTCATAATGTGATCAACTTATCTTTGTTTTTCTCAAGGGTTTAATAAATGTCTCATATGTATCTCCCCATGAATTCATGCTTCTCCTCATAACTAGGAGGTATGTGAAGTGCAAGTTATACTTGCACTAGTTTCTCCTTCTCCTAGAGTTATTTCCCTCCTCCAAACTTGTATAACTTTTCTTTTGTGATTATCTTTTGCATCTCGTCTTTTATCATCTATATGAGTCCCTCCATCATCAAGTTTGCAATATTTTGCTATATGCCCATAGTTATTGCACTTATAACATACAATGTTATAGTTTAAGTATGGATTATAATTTCCACCTCTTTGTTCATGTGGACATCTCATTCGTGTTTTTCATTCTCTTGCCTTGTGACCAAAATAGTTGCATGAGTAACACCATCCTTAGAAGCTAGGTTTATATCCTTGCTTTCTATAATCATTTTTAAGTTCAGTTCCTTTGAATTTCGTGGATTAATCAGTCATACTAATTCCTTGCTTGACAAAGCCCTCCAATGTATAATCATGATTGTTTACTTCTCCTTCATAACATACTCCAGTCTTGCTTGTGGATGATATTTGACTATCAAAACATTATGTTAGAATATCAAAACTCTTTTCAAACTCGAGATTGTTGTTGAGTTTGGTGTTACTATCTTCTATATCCTTTCTCAATTTTTCAATTTCTTGTCTTAGTTTGGTACATTCCTCTTCATCATTCTCAACTTGTTTGGGCTCTTCTAGTTGAGTCTTTGATTATTTAATCTACATCTTGTACTTAGTGACTTTCTCTTTCAATTTCGTATTCTGCTTGTATGCATAATTTAACTCTTTCATGACATCAACATCTTCTTCATCGCTAGACGACTCATCAACTTCTTCATCTTCACAACTTATCTCATCAACACCTTCGTCCTCATTGCATGCCTTATTAATATTTCCTTCTTGCTCATTGGTCATGGCCAAAAATAGTATCTCATCTTCTATATCATCACTTTGGTATTTGTCAATGCTCTATTCAAATGAGCTACTTTCTTTCTTTGAGTATAGACTCTTTTTGTGCTTGTGAAACTTCTTTTTCTTGTGATAGTTCTTAGCATGCTTCTTATCCTTTTTCTTTGTATATTTTTCTTCTTCATTGTTACTAAAGTCACTGTTGTTGAGAGGGCATTCTGATGCACAACGTCACAGTCTTCGACAATTGAAACATTTGAATTTCCCTATTTTCTTCCCATTACTCCTTTTCAGCTTTCTTTTAAAGTAAGCATCTAATTCATCTGATTCACTATTTGAGCTTTCACTTGAAGTTTTCTTTTTCTTTTTACCCCTTTTAGATGCCTTGAATGTTATTTCCTTCTTTGATCTATTTCCTCCTACTCACATTTCATAAGTAGTAAGGATCCCATGCAATTCATCTTTTGTCAATGTATTTAAATCTGTTTTTTCTTCAATTGTGGATACTTTAGAGTTAACATCATAGGCAACAATCTTAAAATCTTTTCTATGACACGATTTTCTTTTACTTCTTCACCAAGAGCTTGCATAGAGTTGACAACCTCATGTACACGATCAAGAAAAGAGGCTATATTTTCAACTTTCTTTATGTTGAGACTTCCAAATACTTTTGGATGAGTTTGTAGTTTGGATTTCTTTACATTGTCGGGTCCTTCATAAACATTTTTTAATTTGTCCCGAATATTCTTGGCCGATCTAGTGCATAAATTTTGAGAATATTGATTGAGTAAAATTGCATAAAATTGCATGTTTTGCCTTGGCATTATTTTCACATTTTCTCTTTCTAGTTGTATCTGTTGGTGGGTTTTGTGGCGGTGTATAACCATCTACAACTGATTACTAGATGTCGAAACCAATAGCTGTTAGATAAGTTTCCATTTTTATACTCCAATAGGCATAGTTCGTGCCATCAAACATTGGTGTTCTGTTTTGAAAAATTTCACCCATTGTGCTCTTTTGGATCTACCTTTAAGCAGTTATGCTTTTAGTGAAGGAACTTGCTTTGACACCAATTGAAGAGCACAAAATTATACTTGGGGGGGGGGCGGGGGGGGGGGTGAATCAATATAATAACAAATTTGCCAATTTAAAACTTTCATCCAAGCAATTAAGTTAATAAATTTAAATGCTAAAATCAAGACTTATGCATGTAAACACAATGACACAAAGATTTACGTGGAAACCCAATGCGGGAGAAAACCACAACAAATGAATGCTTTTATATGTAACTTGTCTTTTACAAATCAGTTTTTAGGCTCCAACCTAATAGAGGCTTCAACCTCGATGTTTATGAGCACTGAATCACTAGAAGCTCCAACTCCTACACTTCGCAAGCTCCGAGCCACTGGTTGAGTGTTTGTTGTGAGCAACTTGAGAATGTTTATTCATATAATGTTTGGCATTGTAGAGATCTATTTTGATCATTGTATATTCGATCTGTTTATAGACCGTGAGGTGTTTTGAGAATCATTATTTGTAATTATGTTTATTCTTAGAGATTGAGATTTATCTGAAGAAAATTCAAATAATCCTTATTGATTGACTGAGGTAGTATTCAATCATAGTCAAGGGATTTTGTATTTGGTGTTTGAAGAGCTCAATAAAGAATCAAAGTTTTGGTGGGTTGGGTTTTTCACCTTCAAGATGAGGGTTTCTCAAGATAAAGATTTTATGCTCCTATGTTTTGTGTATTTAGTTTCAATTCTTTGTTCTTGTATATATATTCTGGTTCAATTTAAGAATTAGAACCCATTGTCATTATCTCTCCCTGTGGTGTACTTGCAAATCATTTAAATGCCATATCTGGTGACAAAGTTATGTAGATGAAGTGGATAGTAAAATAACTGAGGATTAAGATGATGATTCTAAAACTAGGAACAATTAGGAGGAATTCAAACATGACATGTTGAGATCAAGGTGTAAATATCAAACAAAGAACTATGCCAAAATGCAGACCATAAACTTCACTTGTTTTCCATTTACTATATCAATAATACATGTCAAATCACCCAGTGACTCTGAAGGTTTAACATGTAATATTTTTTCTATATAATTATTGATAACTACTTTCATCCAAATGGCATTGGTTCCATAGATAAGTATTTGGAAAATGCACAAGGGCCTTCTAGAAGATATTTGTAATGTCCTCATAGTGATACATTTATGTTTTTTACCCCCAAAGCACTAATTCCAACTTAGAGTGGCAACGACATTATGTAATAAATATAGATTTACCTAAAAAGATGGATTTTTATTATGATATTCAATTTGATACTCTAAGAATAATTGTGAACATAAATTGTATCTTGATTTTCTACTATATTAGTACTAGTTTCAAAATTCTATGTAATGTTGATATCATGTACCTTCATTTAGGATTACTCTCTATTTACCCACCAATGGATAAGAATGCTATTGCCTACAATTTATTTTGATCTCTGATTCTGATCACTATAATGTAGGGGTCTGCTCTTATCATCATTGATGCTTTCAATGCTTTTTCTGATGGTTCAATGCTTTTTCTGATGGTTCAATGCTTGCTTGATGATTGGATGTAATTGTGTGTAGGTGTTAAGTTCTTTGATGCAAACCCTAGCCTGTATTTTCTTATAAATGTCCACCTTAGATCTGGTCTAAGTTCCCCCCTAGAATGACTATAGTTATTGATGAAGATTGCTTTCTCTTATAATATGATAATCAATGCTTCTTGCCTTCATCCCTGTTTCTAATTTTTATTTCTCTGTTATGTCTCCTCTTATTCAATATAGAGATCTACTATCATCTTTTAGATCTGCTTATATTTATGCCAATGAATAGATAGATAATCCATTTGTCCTCAATGAATTGATCTTTCCTCTATTTCTTAATTGGGGGTAGTTGAACCTTTTCATCATGCCTACCCTTTGTTAGCATGAGTGATGATGGTATTCCTCTAGGGGAGTATCCTAAGCATTGCCAAAACATATGGGAGATTGATAGCATGATCGACATGTTGCATTCATGACTGTGTTTGTCATTGATGTCAACATAACAATAAATCTGTGAAGACTGACAGAGTAGCTGATAGAGATCGAGGTCGTACGAACAAAGAATTGATGGTCAGGTCAAGCACGATTAAGGATGTGTTCTACATGGTATCCTGATGACGAGGTTAAGTGCCCATCAAGTAAGAAAAAGATATGCAGAAGATATGATTGATTTACTGAGAGTAGTATACAGGCAGAGTATTGAGAAGCAGTTTCTGATTAATGGATTGTATCTCCTAACAGAGATAGAATCGTAATATGCAAAGTTAGACAGTGATAGAAGACAGTCTGAAGATGATGTCAGTGAGTGCACAAGATCTGGAGTCACACATGTGATAAGTTGTAAAAATTGTGAGTCGACAGTGTTGTGTAATTGTAATATAATTGATTATCTTAATGTATACAGGCAGAGTATATGAGAAGCAATTTCTGATGAATGGATTGTATCTTCTAACAAAGATAGAATCGTAATATGCGAAGTTAGATAGTGACAGAAGATAGTCTGAAGATGACGTCAGTGAGTGCACAAGATCTGGAGTCACACGTGTGATAAGTTGTAAAAATTGTGAGCCAACAATGTTGTGTAATTGTAATATAATTAATTATCTTAATGCGGTCCTATTATAATTAATTGGGAAAGCCTTAAGGCTGACTCAAGGAATTGTTTTGAGGACATGGTATAAAGGAAGGTATTTTCTTTGATTTAAGCATGTAATTGTGATTGAGATTAAGCGAGAAAGAGTAGAGTATTTAGTAAATGCGAGTAAGCGATCCAAGGGATTATTGGATGTGAAATTGGCGATCTGGTATCGAGATTAGAAGAAGAGAAGTTTGGTTGACATGACAGAGGAAGAGGAAGTAAAAGTACAGTTCATTTCTATTATTCAACAAGGAATAATATAGAGATCAATTTGATAGTGAGTTCAATGATCTTGTCCCTTTAGCTATTTGGATAGGGGGTCCATCTGCCTTCTGCAACTCTTAATAGGGTTGGCACAACTCCTAACAGGGATTGATATGTACTAAATGTTATTCATCATCCTCTAACAAGGAATATTTATATTAGTACAACATTTTGTGGGTACCATCCCCACCGAGGTTTTCCCTCTGATCAAGGGTTTCCCTAGTTAACATATCTAGTGTTATTGAGTATGAGTATCTTGCTCAGATGGTTAAGGATTATTAAGGTTGATAATTGTTATAATAGTTGGATAACAGATTCACCCCCCCTTCTCAGTTATATTGGTGGACTTTACTTTCTAACAATTAGAGTATTAGAGCATCGGGTCCTTAAAGAGAAAGCTTAACAACTTTGGGAGATCAATGATGAGTCACTTCAGAAAAGAAAGTCCTAAGTTAGATGGAGGTATTTTTGAAATTTAGAAGATGGAGCTTCTTTGTGAGATATCAAAATTGTGCATAGAACAAAGCATTGAATTTCTAGATCCATAAACTTTTTGTTGCATACAAAAGAATAGAAGCACAAGTAAAGAAAAATCTCGAAGAAGACAAGAAGACCAAAGAAGGTATAGACTTGCTTATGAAAAGAGAGCCAAAATGTATGAATTTTTTTGGTTGTTGGACATGCAAAGAATTTGGTCATTTTTTGTCCACATGTTGTAAGAGAGTAAAGAAAATTAGAAAGAATTCACTTTTTGACGATGATGAAGAATTTAGAACATGTATGGAAAGATACTTCAATGACTATGATGATAAAGATAATGAACTTGAATTGGTTAAGAAAGAGGAAGTAATAGAAGAGATAGCTTTAGTGATTATTGTCGATCTGAAGGCTAACCATTCAAATGTTGAAGTTTTCTTTGAGACTAACAATGATTTGCATAATGGTGTACAAATTGTTGAGCAAAGAGGAGAACAAAGAACATAACCAAGAGAAGAGATAAGAATTGAGATAGCAACTCCTATGGCTAACAAGAACTTGACAAAGAATCACTCTATAGACAAGATTATTGGAAATAAAGACAAAGGAGTGATGACTGTATATGAGCAATGTTAGTATGCTAATAGAAACCAAATTTAAATAAAGCTTCTACAAACTAAACAAAATTCATAAACTTCAAGATAGACTAAGATGAGCTCTCAATTGAAAATATGAGCCATTAATGGGCTTTTCAATGAGAAGCTCTCTTGTTGAGTAGCTTTATCTAAATGGATAGGATGTATGCTCAATATGCTTCCAAAGGCTTCAATGGATGATTGTGGATTTTTAGTGTGGATAGATGGCTTTAGTATGGATTTGGCTTTCAAAATAGCATTATAACTTTACTTCATGGATTGTGTTATTTTGCAAAGGGGAAGGATCCAATTTATAGGCAAGAGGCTTGAGGGATTGAGGGCTAAGATGCAAGGATGGGAAAAATCTCATGGAGGGCTCAGATTGCATGAGAAGAGAGCACATGGATTGTGCTTCCTTATAGCCAATCAAAGAGTGACACATGTCACATGGTGAGAGGATGGAGGAAAGGGGAAGGATGAGTCAACAAAAGAGGCTCAAGGGATAAAATCTTCATAAAGACCCTCATAATGACTTGTAAGAGCAATAAAAGGGCTTGGAAGAGTCATTTATGGCCTAGTGGACTTCATAAAGTTTTATGGTTGAGATATTTTGAGAGAGATGAGAGCAATTTCGACTTGGACTTGATTAGGAAGGGTTTAAGCTTGCTTAGGATTGTGCAAATGATTAGAGGATGGATTAGGATGGTTTAGGATTAGCTTAGGGATAGGCAAGTGGATGGCATTTAATGAGGGTGGGTGAAGGAGGAGATATTTATTAACTTTGGCTTGGGTTAGTAATTCTTAACCCATGTTTAGGAAATGTGACAAGGTTAGGAGGGGATTATGATTAGGTTTAAAGACATCTTCTAGAAGAGTCTAGACTTTGGATGAGGATAAAGACTTTCTAGAATAGTCTAGAATTTCCTAGGATGAGGATGAAGACTTTCTAGAAGAGTCTAGAACTTCTTAGGATGAGGATAAATTAGATTTTTAGGAAATAAATAAAGTTTTATTTATTTCAAGGGTTTGGATTGAGGAGATATTTATTAAAACTTTTTTAATAAACATGAGGATTAATATTTAATCTTAATTAAATATTTTGAGTTGGGATTAGGGGTAGGAAATGATGGGATTAGTCTTTAATCAAAATTAAAGAAGGATTAGAAGATTTTGGAAGAGGTTATTGGTCATAAGGAAATTGGCCAAGTTTTGGGCAATTTTTTTTTTAATATTTATTTTAGGATTTTTGGTCAATTTATTAATTAAATAATTAATAAATAAGGAAATAATGTTTAAATATGATTTAAACATTTTTGGGAGGGATTCCTTAATTAAATATTTTTAATTAAGATAAAGGGATTTAATGGCATAAAAATTAATTAATTAATAAATGATGATGTCATCAGGAATTTTTTCAAAAAATAAAAAATATTTTATTTTTTAAAAGATTTTTAGATGTCTACATTTTGCCCCTCTTTGATGTGATGCCGCAAGTGGCATGGCATCAAAGATAAGAAAATAAGATGCCCAAGGATAGAGCAGAAGAGAAGAGAATGGACTGTGAGATGCCCCCTCAAGAAGGCAGCGGGGAGAGAAAGCGAGGCTCGATGGCTTCTTGAAAAATACAAGAATCTGGGATGAGCAAGGAGACTCAGATTGGATTAAGAGAAGAGGTTTAGTTAGTTCAAACTCTCAATGTGGGAGAATGATAAAGGGAGAATCAAAGACACAAGATGAAGCAAGCTTAAGATCTCTGGGATTGCAGAGGATGAAAGAGCAGAGCGCTATAAAAAAGAATCCAGGATAGGGAGATGGATGAGGGGATTATAAAGCTGATGCAACAGGATTTCAAAGAGTTAGATTGGCAGAAGATGGGTTTTGGAGATCCCTAGGACTAGGATTGTGGATCTCGAAAGATGAGGCTTGGTGGACTGATTTGGATTGGTGGATCCCTAAGACTAGGATTGTGGATCCCTAAAGCTAAAGGTGAGGAGTGATTCAAAGAGATATTGATGCATAAGCTGGGGTAGGAGAGACGGATGCTGGATATGGATGGGGGATAATGGAGATGAAGGAAAACCATTGAAGCTTTTTGAGCGGGGGGGATACTTCAAAGAGAAGTACCACCATGTAGTTGAGCACTAGATTTGCTATAGGACTATTGGTTAATTGCCAAGGTTACCAAGAACATCAAGGCCTTTTCACCAACTGTCCAGAGTACTGACGAACTAACTCAAAACAAACACGCAAGGATTGCCCCAGTATCACACATGAATCCCAGAGGAAGCAGTGTGGAAACGACACTGGGTAACCCACAAGCAAAAGACATGATCAAGACCTTACGCTCTGATTGCCCCATTCACAGTATACCATGATATGGAAGATCGTGGCAACCTTGAGGAGGGAACAAGGAGATTGCTTGGAAAAGATATTTCAAGACCCAACAAGGAAGAGTCCAAATCAAAAGAAAGCAAAAATTCAAAAGAGAACCGTTTGCCAACGAGATGGGTAGGACGAGGTACTAACGGACCAAGATCAGACATGAGAAAAGCTATATCCTGCAAGGACCTATCGGAGAGCACCTAAGCTGGTGGATTTGGATGAGTGATGCATCTGGCAAGCTGAACTAAGAAAGATAACACTTTAGTGACAGGAAATCTAGCTAAAAGATGCATTGGAATAGCTAACCAAGATGTGCGATGGGTGCAAGATGCTGATCAAGGATGAACTGACACGAACACTAGATAGATGCAATGGTACTAAGCTAAAGAGGGTGTACAAGCTGACAGACCAAGATATTTACAAGTGAGCTAATCAAGATATGGTACAAGCTAACGGACCAAGATAGTTACAAGCAGACAAAAGCTCAGGATGATAGGATAGCGGGATGGTTTGATGTTGTGCAAGATGCGAAAGCTAAGGGTGGGGTGATAGCGAAAGATATGGATTTGGCAGGATGCATCCAATGATGATGAGAGATTTTGTGACCAAGGACAGCTAGAGGAGCAGGATGAGATGACTGGATAGGATGGTAGATAGCTAGGATTATGATGGATATAAAGAGATGACATTGGGTTTGCATGAGGATAGCCTAGAGCTAGATACCAATGACAAGGGAGGATGGACAAGACAAGATCTCTAAGGAATATAGTGCCCCCAATCAGAAGATAACATGCAGAAGGAGGTCTTATGATGGATGTGATAGGATTGAAGCTAGGATGGAAAAAGCTGAAGGGGCTAGGGAGATGGATGATAGCTGAGATGATTGGTTGAAGCTGCATAAGATTAATGGATGGTGTGAGATGGAAGCTGGAGGATGGAGGATAGGTGGATAGATTGGAAGATGGAGTTGGATGTCAAGAGATGACCAAAAGCATGAGGGTGATAGGCTAAGCTGGGGATGGCGGGATTACGCATGACGCTTGTTTGCCAAGTTTTCATCATAGTACTTGTCCAAGGCGCTTGAATTGCCAAGTTTTCACCAGTGGACGCTTTATTTTTCTTTATTATTTTGACTTTTTGACTTTGGACTTAGCTGGAATGATTTTGGCTTTCTTCAGCTATTTTGGCTTTTTTGAGATTTTTCACTAGCTGTTGGAATGTTCAATTTTGTTGCTAGTTGTTGGTACACCGGATGTGTGATTTATGCAATAGATTGGATTAGATGGGATTGATGGTAAGAGATGGAGGGATGAAAAGGTTGGAAAGGAGCATGAGATGGGGATGCTTGCAAGAGCAACATTGGCACATGTTGAGACGGGTGTGAAAAGAGCATATGGAGGATAGATGGTAGATGCGGGCATGATGGAGGATTTGTGGAAGCGTGCTTGGGGATATAGGCACCCAAGATGGAGTTAGGAGATGGGGGACATGCGTCACTAGATGGGGGATTAGCAATGGTGGATGCCATTATGCATTGGGTTTCAACTTTTTTCTTAGGGATCCACATGGTTTTGGATTTTCTTTTCATAGGCTTTTGCATTGTTTTGCATTCTTTGATTGGATTTTGCCTTTTTGGAGTATGTCTTTTAGAATAGACATATGATTGCCTAGGATGTGGATTTTTAGCTTTATGCATTTTGAAGTTGGCATTTACATTGTTGTGGTAAGCTTTGGGAAGATGGTTAGGAGAAGCTTTGTGAGATGGAGAGGATATGAAAGAGCATGTAGGGGGATGATGATGGATGATGTGCCCTGGTATGTGCCTTTGTTGATCTTGCATAGGAATGGATGGAATAGGAATTTTATGATGCCTAATAGGAGGATGGAGGATGGTAGATTTTGGGACATAGGGACCCAAAATGGATTTAGCGGATGAAGGGGGGATATGGTAGGTTGTTTTGGGTTGCAAAGATGGTGGAGGGGGGATGACATAAGATTTCTTGAAGGAGTGATGGGAGGCTAGCATGGTGGGCTTGGAGATAGGCTTGGTTTGGGGGTGTGGTGTACCAACACCTTTAGATGGTGAGCCTTTGGATACATATCCAAGACCATGAAATCCTAGATCTTTTTGTGCAATAATAGGCTCTCTGATTCCTTGCTCTTGTGGTCCTAAACCTTGACCTTGATAATGCCATCGATTGAGCATTTGAACAAGCTGAGGAAACTTTTTGCTTGCAGAAAATGATAGAAGTGATTTATTAGGTGTATTGCAATGGGGAGATACTATTCTTAATTCTTCTGTTGAGAGAGGGCCACCGTGGATGAATGTAAGTGAACCAAGAGGGTAGATTATAGATGGTGGAATAGCTTGGATAGGTGGTAAGATGGAAGCATGGAGCGGGGGAGATGGAAGGATAGGATCTTGATGTAGCTGGTGGGATGACAAGATATCTTGTAGTGGAGGAGATATGGCTCGGGGTTTTGGAGATGGAGGAGATGGTGACTGCACTATGGATGGAAGACATGGTACGATGATATCTTCATTTATGCTTTGGGGAATGTCAACATGCTTTTGGGCAGGATCTTGATAGGATTGGTTTGGAGTGGATGGTGTGATAGGAGGTGAAGGGATGGATTCTTCAAAGGCAGCGGATGGATAGATGGGAGATTCAGTAGTGGAGATGGGTGAGTAGAAGATGGATGAATAAGGGTCATTACGAGAGATTTGGGAAATGCTTGGAGGCGACGTGGATAGGATTTGGAGGGATTTGATAGGTGGTGGGATTTTGATGCTTGCGGGAAGTGGAAGGATTTTAAGCAATTTGATGGATGGTATGAGGATGATAGCTATGGGAGATGGAGGTGATATTATAGATGGGGAAGCTTCATTACTGACTACTTCACATGGTTGGATTGGATGACATGGCTTATCGACTGTTGGAGGTGACTTTTCTTATATTTCCTCTAGGAGATTCCTTGGAGACTCGTGTGTCGAAGGTGGAGGTGGATTGACAGGAATAGCTAGTGTGATGGGGGTGGAAGATTGGAAGCTTGGTTGATGGGGTGATGGAGGGGAAGCTGGAATATCAGATGGCATGACTAGATAGTTTGGAATAACTCTTTGATTTTGGGGGATGCTTGGGGGAATGTTTCTAAGGCTTTCAATAGACCCGTCATAGTCAACAAGATTTTCATCATCATTGGAATAGGAGGTGGCGGGAGCAAGGACAATGCGACCAAACACATCATGATAGGATTGGTACTTCATGCTTTGATGATGAGTTTGATGGGGATGGGGTCTTGCATATGGATGAACACGGAAGCTCATGGTTGGATTTGGGTTAAGCACAGATTTTGGATTGGCTGATGAAAGATTTCCTAGGGAGAGTCAAAGTTGCATGACAGACCTAAGGAGGATTGGCTGGAGATTTTTGGCTTTCCTGTGGATGGAAGACTTCAAAGGCATACTATCAAAAAGTGAGAGTTTTGCTTTCCTATGCGCTAGATTGGTGGAGATTGTGTCAACCTAAGAATAGACTAATGATTCTATGGGCATGACACAAGATTGACCACTTGTGGATCCCAACCTTTAGCTCAAGGTGATGAGAGATAACAGGTGACAAAGCTAGATTACCCTAGACAAAGCTCTGTCAAAAGGATAACCGTGGTGAGGCTGGTGGATTGGTCGGATTGATTGGATAACAAATTCTAGCAGAATGACAACTCTCTAAAGGCTTGGGTGTGATTTTGGATTGGGTTTCTAGCTGGCTAGGGGGGGATGATTTGGAGAGACTTTGGATTTGAGATTGTTCTAAAGCAAGGAACTAGATAGATTTGGTTGCAGCAGGGGAGCTTGGATGATTTTCTGATGAGGCAGTGACTACGCTAAGTATGCCTTGAGCTGGGAGATTTTTGTTTTTTTGGGATTTTGACCAAAGTTGGCAAACATTCATTCAAAAGCTATGAACAAATAAGCAGACAAAAGTTTTGAGCAAGCACGTCAAACACACCAACATCCTAGGAAGCTTCCTACAAGGATAAAATTTGTTATAGCTAGGGAGTCCTCGATATACGCAAGGTACGTGAGGCCCAAATCCGTAGATGAAACCAAAAAGATGTCACACAACCAAGAGGAGCGGTAACCCACTTCTCCTCTTTCACTTCTCAAGGGTATAAAGTTCCTTGAGGCTTAGCCCGAGCTACAAAATTTTGATCCCAAGAGAGGTGTCTTTGGATTCACCTCCCGATCTTTATACTCCACCAGAACGCTGGAGTTGAGGTCGTCCCAACGGGTGATGAAATCCCCACGCAGGCCTCCTAAAAAGTGTAAAACAAGGCCACATACATGATCTTGGGCTTTAAAAGACACATGTTCATTCCAATTGATGATTTAAATTTTGTAAGCTACGATTGAAGACACTTGTGATTATGGCATACAATGTTCATTCCAATTTGATAGCGTCATTAGCATAATGAAAGTCGAGAGATCGTCAACATAAGAAATGCGAGCGCCATTGAAAATGTGTCAAAACCATGCGATGTTCATTGATTTTTAGGCATTCAAGATTGAGTGTGAGTTTATTTTAAGCCCAAAACAAAGATGTGTGAAACTCGATTGCCAAGCGCGCGCCCGGAGGCCCTCCACGTCAATAGTTGTTCAATTTTAGTGTCCAAACTTGAAGTGTGATCGATTTAATCTAGAGTTTTAGTCATTTAAATTTTTTGATAAAGTTAAAGCAAACGTTCAAAGACCAAGTGAGTGAGTTAGATTGTGGAACATTTAACACCTTTTTCAAGTAGACCCATCCCCATAAATGGTGCTGAGATTGCAACCAATGGTTGAATTGATGGGTGATTAGAAAAGAGGTGAGTCCAAGGAACTACTCAAATTGATTTTTGCAAATTTGTATTTAACTTAACAAAGTCTCTTAAATATCCAAAAATCAAACTTTACCTAAATTGCATGTGGAAAAGAGATTTGTTTTGTTCAATTTTAGAAGCTCCAAATGAAGTGTTTGATATTGCAATGGTTAATTGATCCTTGACATTCAAGATTGGATTTGTTTTTTTAATCATGCATTCATAAAAAAACAAACTTTGATTTTAATCCATGACACTTAAGAGTGATTTTAGCAACATGCATTCAAAGACAAGTGACTAAACATTCAAGTTTTTTCCTTTGAGCATTCAAGATTGAGATTTTGTGTGTTGTTTTAAGAACTTTGAAGTGCTTTGTTTTAACCTTAGATCATTCAAAATTGTTTTTGGACTCAAAAGTGAAAATGACTCTTTGGACTTTGCTTTTCATTCAAGATTTTGTGTTCTAGTTTGCATGTTTTAAGCTCAAAAATGATATTCCTAGATTGTTTTGATGCATAAAAAACCTAAGAAACATTCAAGATTTTGCAACAAGACATTTGTTTGGAACAAATAACAAAGCTTTTTAGGACAATTTTGGCAACCATTTAGGACTCTTAGTTTTCATGAGATTTTTAAAAGAACTTTAACATATTTGCAAATGAGGTTCATTTTATCCTTGATTGATGCTTTGAGTTTGACTTAGATTTTAGTGTGCACTTAGTGTTGATTTTGAACCTTTTGAAATGGAAACTTGAAGTTCTTTTTAAATTCCCAAAAATGAAGTGTTCCTAACTTTTCATGAATGCATCTAAAACTTTGATGTTGCAAGGATGCAAATGATTAGATTGGTTTAGTTTCACTTGTTAAAAGATTTTTTCTTTTTTGCAAATTTTTAATTTTTTAATGGATTTAAGTATGATTTGAGGGTTCATTTTAAGCACTAAAAAGAAGTGTGTATGATTTTGCTTCCTTAAAAAAAAAATGGCCAAGATCTCCCACAAGAAGAAGAAGAAGAAGTAGATGGAATAAGAAGAATATAGACAAGAAGAGGAAGAAGAATTCCAAGTTCTTTGTCCACCTATAAGCTTGAAAAATCTGCAAACACTATGAGATATACTATGAGTTGCTTTGTCTTCTTCATGCTCATGTGGACCTACAAAACCAATTTATACAATCCTACCAATCACAAAAACAAGCAAAATTAGCCAAAATCAGCAAATGACATACAAAACTTGACTAAAAAAGCTAATGAAGATGACCCATGCGGGGTCCCACCGGGCGTGCCAAAATGTATATGAGCAATGTTAGTATGCTAATAGAAACCAAATTTAAATAAAGCTTTTACAAACTAAACAAAATTCATAAACTTCAAGATAGACTAAGATGAGCTCTCAATTGAAAATATGAGCCATTAATGGGCTCTCTCAATAAGAAGCTCTCTTGTTGAGTAGCTTTATCTAAATGGATAGGATGTATGCTCAATATGCTTCCAAAGGCTTCAATGGATGATTGTGGATTTTTAGTGTGGATAGATGGCTTTAGTATGGATTTGGCTCTTAAAATAGCATTATAACTTTACTTCATGGATTGTGTTATTTTGCAAAGGGGAAGGATCCAATTTATAGGCAAGAGGCTTGAGGGCTAAGATGCAAGGATGGGAAAAAGCTCATGGAGGGCTCAGATTGCATGAGAAGAGAGCACATGGATTGTGCTTCCTTATAGCCAATCAATGAGTGACAAATGTCACATAGTGAGAGGATGGAGGAAAGGGGAAGGATGAGTCAACAAAAGAGGCTCAAAGGATAAAATCTTCATAAAGACCCTCATAATGACTTGTAAGAGCAATAAAAGGGCTTGGAAGAGTCATTTATGGCCTAGTGGACTTCATAAAGTTTTATGGTTGAGATATTTTGAGAGAGATGAGAGCAATTTCGACTTGGACTTGATTAGGAAGGTTTTAAGCTTGCTTAGGATTGTGCAAATGATTAGAGGATGGATTAGGCTGGTTTAGGATTAGCTTAGGGATATGCAAGTGGATGGCATTTAATGAGGGTGGGGTGAAGGAGGAGATATTTATTAACTTTGGCTTGGGTTAGTAATTCTTAACCCATGTTTAGGGAATGTGACAAGGTTAGGAGGGGATTAGGATTAGGTTTAAAGACATTTTCTAGAAGAGTCTAGACTTTGGATGAAGATAAAGACTTTCTAGAATAGTCTAAAATTTCCTAAGATGGGGATGAAGACTTTCTAGAAGAGTCTAGAACTTCTTAGGATGAGGATAAATTAGATTTTTAGGAAATAAATAAAGTTTTATTTATTTCAAGGGTTTGGGTTGATGAGATATTTATTAAAACTTTTTTAATAAACATGAGGATTAATATTTAATCTTAATTAAATATTTTGAGTTGGGATTAGGGGTAGGAAATGATGAGATTAGCCTTTAATCGAAATTAAAGAAGGATTAGAAGATTTTGGAAGAGGTTATTAGTCATAAGGAAATTGGCCAAGTTTTGGACAAATTTTTTTTTTATATTTATTTTAGGATTTTTGGTCAATTTATTAATTAAATAATTAATAAATAAGAAAATAATGTTTAAATACGATTTAAACATTTTTGGGAGGGATTCTTTAATTAAATATTTTTAATTAAGATAAAGGGAGTTAATGGCATAAAAATTAATTAATTAATTAATAAATGATGATGTCATCAGAGATTTTTTCAAAAAATAAAAAATACTTTATTTTTTAAAAGATTTTTAGGTGTCTACAATGACAAGAAACAAAGTGCATAAGGAATTATGTTTGATTTCTCAGGTTGAAACTAAGAGCACATATGAGGCATGCAAAGATGATAATTGGATTCAAGCAATGAAAGGAGGACTATATCAAATTGTGAAGAATGGGACATGAGAATAAGATCCAAGACTTGAAGACAAAAATGTTATAGGAACTAAATGGGTATTCAGAAACAAGATGAACGAACAAGATGAAGTTGTGAGGAACAAGGCTAGATTAGTATGCAAAAGATATTCACAACAAAAGGGTATAGATTATGAAGAAACATTTGCCCCTGTAGCCAGAATGGAATCAATAAGAATGTTTTTGACTTATGCAACAAATAGGGAATTTAAAGTGTATTAGATGAATGTCAAGTCAACCTTTCTAAATGGAGAACTTGAAGAAGAAGTCTATTGAGTAGCTTAGAGAATTTCTTTTGACAAAAGAAAATGATATGGTATGAAGATTGAAGAAAGCTCACTATATGGTCTAAAGCAAACACCTAGAACCTAATATACAAGGTTGGATAAGTATTTGGCAAAATTGGGATTTGCTAAAGGTACGACAAATAGTAACCTGTATTTGAAAGAAATTGACAATGGTTTGTTAATCATTGTGATATTTGTTGATGACATAATCTTTGGAGGTAATGATGAAGCTAGTTATATGAAGTTTTTCCTAGGTTTACAAATTGCGCAAAGCAGTCATTGTATTTTCATATCACAAGCTAAGTATTTGAAAGACTTGTTGAAATGATTTGGCTTGGAAAGTTGTAAGCCTGTTGGAACACCAATGGTAACTGGTCACAAGTTATTTAGAAAAGATGAGATACCTACAGTTGAGCAGATGAATTATAGATCAATGATTGGAGGTTTGCAATATATGACTCACGCCAAATCAGATATAGAAAATGCAGTTGGGATAGTAGCAAGATTTTAGACTGATCCTAAGGAATCTCATTATGTAGCAGTAAAGAGGATATTTAGATATTTGAAGGGTATACTTGATTATGGATTATGGTATGATAAATCAAGTGATTTCACTTTATGTGCTTATATTGATGCAGATTGGGCAAGCAATATGGATGACATAAAAAGCACTAGTTGTGGAGCATTTTTCCTTGAAGGAAGATTGGTTTCTTGGCTGAGCAAGAAACAATATTGTATTTCTTAGAGTACAACTGAAGTAGAGTATGTGGTAGCAACAAACAATTGTAAATAGATCATGTGGATGAAGTAGATGCTAAAGGATATTGGGATAGAATTTTCAAAACTTCTTGTCATATATTGTGAGAACACAAGTACATTGAGTATGTCTAAGAATTCAGTATTGCATTCTAAGACTAAGCATATATCTATTTAGTATCATGTTTTGAGAGAGAAAGAAATCATATTAGATATATCTTTACGAAGCCTTTGCCTAAAGATACATTTGAGTACTTGCGAGGTATGTTTGGGGTTATGCCCCTACCTACTTTTGAGTATATGATGCATAGCTTGCATCAATCTAGTGGTAAATGTTTCTTATAGCTAAGGAAACAACTATAGGAGTGACAAATACTTATGAAATCATTGTAGTGCGACAAGAATGCAGAGTGCAGGCAGCGTGGAAGGACTTACAGTCATCATTGAACCAACGATTCATGGGGTAAGTTCTATGACAGAAAGCATGGTGATGGGGGCAGTGGGGAATGGAGAGGGGAGAAGACTCCTACATTGCAGCGGCCAAAATGTCAATCATGGAGGAGACCTCACAAGACAAGAGGGAACCAACCAAAGAGGAGGAGCCGTATGAGATAGAAGAGGAAAAGGTCATGATCACTCTCAAGGAAGCGAAAGTAGACATGGATGCAGACAGGCACCTATTGGGCACAGGAAGGGGGGTAGGCGAGGAGAGGGGGCAAACAATGGTGGGAGAAACGAAGCGTGAGACTGAGAAGAGCATGGTCTGCCAAGGGAAGGTGGGTGACAGTGAAGCGATGAATGAAGGAGATGAAGGGGGCACAAGCGAGGGCATAATCCACAACACTGGCACCCCCATTGTGGGGCCTGCAAGTGAACAACTCAGAACCGTGAAAGAAAAGGGGGTTATTCAAAATCACCCCTGACAATCCTCCGAGGTGCGCTGAAGACCCAAGCAAAACATAACAGTGTTCTAGTGAGTTTCAGATTTGATTGATGAAGAGGATTTGAAAAGATGAGAACAATAAGAGTTGTAGTAGAGTGTTTATTTGGTATTCTTGGAACTTAGATTGTATTTCGTCTATGTTGCCATCAATGCCAAAGGGGGCGATTATTAGCATGAACACTGATGGTATTCCTTTGGGGGAGTATCCTAAGCATTGCTAGAGCATGTGAGAGATTGATAGCATTATTGACATGTTGCATTTATGACTATGCTTATCATTGGTGTCAACATTGTAGTATTTTTATGAAGACTAGCAGAGTAGTAGACAAAGATCGAGGTCATACGAACAGAGAATTGATGATCAAGTCGAGTGTGATTAAGGACGTGTTCTACACTATGTCTTGATGACAAGGTTAAGTGTGCATTAAGGAGAAGATATGCATAAGATATGCTTGATTTTCAAAGAGTAGTATACAGATAGAGTATCCAAGAAGTAGTTTCTGATGAATGGATTGTATCTCCTAACAGAGATAGAATTGTAATATGCAAAGTTAGACAGTGACATAAGAGAGTCTGATGATGATGTCATCGAGTGCGAGAGATTTGGAGTCGCACATGTGAAGTTGTAAAGATTGTGCACTGATACTGTTGTGTAATTGTTATATAATTAATTATTGTAATATGGTCCTATTATAATTAATTGGGAAAGCCTCAGGGTCAACTCCAAGGAATTATTTTGAGGACATGGTATAAAGGAAGGTATTTTCCTTGATTGTAAGCATGTAATTGTGATCAAGATTAAGCAAGAAAGATTAACATATTTAGTAAATGTGAGTAAACAATCCAAGGGATTATTGGATGCGAAATTGATGATCTGGTTTGGAGATAAGAAGAAGAAGAGAAGTCAGGTTGATAGGACAAAGGAAGAGGAAGTACAAGTACAATTCATTTCTATTATTCTGCAAGGAATAATATAGAGATCAATTGGATAGTGAGTTTAGTGATCTTGCCCCTGAAGCTGTTTGTACAGTGGGTCCATCTGCCTTCTACAACTCCTAACATGGTTGTCACAACTTCTAACAAGGTTGGAATGTCCTAACATGGACTGATATGTACTAAACGTATTTCATTGGCTCCTAATAGAGTCCATCCTCTAACAAGGAATATTTATATTAGTACATCATTTTGTAGGTACCATCCACATCGGGGTTTTCCCTATGATCAAAGGTTTCCCTAGTTAACATATTTGGTGTTAATGTGTATGAGTATCTTGTTATGGTTGTTGATTATATCGTTGATATGGTTAAAGATTAAGGCTGATAATTGTAATAATAGTTGGATAATTGATTGCTATCAAAGAGATGTGTCACCCAATCTACATGACACTTAATACTACAATTTAAACTCATTGAAATCTTACTTTGATGTATATGAGTTTGCATATGTGAGTAATGTTTTAACAAATTTTCCATAATTAGAAATTAGACTCTCGTCAACATGCCTTTTTCTTTTTGTCTTGGACTTAAAGTAGGACTATGTACCCATCACCACTTTACCATCACTATCCTTTTCAACAAATCCAATCACCACTTCATTGGGTAGAATAGAGGAACTTTAAACAATATGAACCCCAAACATATATGTGTGTTGCCTAGACAGGAGAGACATCTTGTCTCAATCCATATCTCTCTTAAGAACAATCCATTGGAGGTAGTAGTGGAGGCAATGACAACCATTGGAAAATTTCTACCTCCACATTCTCATAAATCTTTAAAATAAAGAATTGTGACGATAAGCTAAGGAGAGTGATGGTAAAAGTAGCCATCATTTAAGCACTTCAAAGTTCTCAAATAGAACCTAACATGTCCAAGATTTCACCATTTCACAACACATCATTGACAAAAGAGCATGAGGGTTTCCTTTAAGTTGTGCTAAAGTGTTTTTCTTCCCTCTAAATAGTAGCTTTAGTGTTAATGTCAAGCAGGCATCGTTCCAACTTAGACTCATAACGTGTAATCATTTGAAGTGACTTTCAAGGTATATTTACTAAAATTACTATTAGGAATGGAAGCATTACACAACACTAACAAGGGAAACCAAGAGTGTCATGGAATTCAATGGCTCAATTTCAAAAGAAGAAAAAGCTTGCATATTAATAAATACTTAAAAAATCATAAAAATATGGAAAATGAAAACAACCACGTCAAAAATAGGGTATTAGGTTTGAATAAAAGACATTAAAAAGATTCAACAATACCAATGTAATATCCTCTTCATAATTTGCCCAAGAAGTTTCCCTAAATCACAATTGTAACAAATTGAGGTTAGGGTTTACCAAATAAATATTTTCTTTAATTGTGTGATCCGTAACTTGAATCTTGCATTCACTACACATAATGCCCATCTTTGAATATATAATGCAAACATTATGAAAACATTATTCAGAAACAAATCAAGGGTTAGAGTAAAGAGAATATATCTTCATCATTATGTAGTACCTAAAGTATATGTAAATTCCAATTGTAGAAAATGAAGAGTATGGAAGTATAGTAGAATACTCTAAAATCACTAACTCCCTCCATAGGTCACCCTCCATTCTTTTATGGATGGAGTTAACTATGATCACCATTTCCCCATAAGATAGAGTTGGGAATATGCTTATAATAGGTTGACCTTAAGTATATTCCTCTCTCACAATGTAGTAGGGTGCCCTCACTATTGTTCTCCCTTACCTGTTGGTCCCTTAGTAGAGCTCTCCCTCTCAATGTGTAGTTGGGTGCTCACATAGTTGTTCCACATAGATATAATTATACCACAATTGCTTGGAAGAAGGCAAGTTGTTAAAGATGCCCGGTCTGATATAATCACCTTGTCAATCTAAAGATAATTTTTTTGGGAGTAAATATCAATCAATGTCTATGAATCAATCGTAGTCCTTTTGAGCGATGATTATATCTGTTGATGCAAGGGACTGCTGAATGTATAAATTCTTGGATGATTTGTTCATACCTTATACTCTGATCTGCCCATTAATGAGTAGCAATTGCTGATTGAGTAATGCTTATTTATCCCTTGCTTCACAACACAATGCATCCATTCCAATGCTTGGAATGAGTCCTCATTTGCAACTCTTCAACATATCTACTCCTTCACAACCATCCTTTAAAACAGTCACAGCCTTCAACATTTCTGCCCTTTGTAAGAGTTATAAATTTTCCACCTTGAAATAGTCACAACCCTACAACCCTTCATAGAGGCACAATTCTTTGTAATTCCAACTCTTTAAAAGAGTTGCAACCCTTCATCATTGCCGCCATTTGAAAAAGTCACTTCCTTTATTTCTTCATGTATATTTCTTCTCTTATTGATCCTTCTTTAATCCTTCCGCCATTTGAAAAAGTCACTTCCTGTATTTCTTCCGCCATTTGAAAAAGTCACTTCCTTTATTTCTTCCGCCATTTGAAAAAGTCACTTCCTTTATTTCTTCATGTATATTTCTTCTCCTATTGATCCTTCTTTAATCCTTCCTTCTTTAATTCATATGCTCTCCTCATTCTCCCTTGCTCCATCTCCCTTCCCTTTCAAATGAACTCGAACTCTCCTCCCTTTTGTATCTTATGTTAAGGGAGTCACAACTCTTCATTATATATCTCTTCACCTTTCATTAACTTGATTAACTTATAATTATATTATATTATGTTTCATTATTATTTCTTTTTATATTTTTATTTATTATTAAAGGGGATATTACAGCCAATTACTATTTCAGAAAGGGGAGATTACAGCCAATTACTGTCAAGTATCAAATTTTCAATCATGTAGAGCATACCGATTACAAAAGTCGTAAGAAAACAACAAACCCTGGATTTCCATTCAGCACGGAACCAAATAATTTTAATTTTTAATTTTATAAACAAAAAGCTAGAATTTCAGGATGGCAGCAACCATCACAGAAGGGTATCATTTTTTATACGTTTGACAATTCTAAGCAAGCTCCTAATTCCTCAAAATGTTAAAAACTATGGTTGGTTACATTTGAAGGAAAAACAACAATTCAATTATTGAATAGCTCAAGGTTTACATGGTGATTTTACTGAATACCCCAGTCAACAGTTTAACTCGGTCAGCCGGTTCAGACTGGCATGCCCCCAGTGCATGAGCATTCTCATTTCTTCCTCCATGCAATGATATCATATTCAATCTAGATCTACATATTATTTTAGAACTACATTCTTGTAGTTCACAAAACAGCATAAAAAAAGAGCTCCATCACAATCACAACTCCTTTGAGATTGTCTTGACTCTTAACCTCTCAATTTCTTTTTTATGTTCAAATTTATTATGAAAAAGTTTCACATAAACAGCCACTTCCCCGCCTGCACTTCAATGTAAATATTCATATAACTTTGTATTTTCAGACTGAATGTTACCAAAGGCAACAAGTTAAAGTGAAGCATCCTGTGTTAAAAGTGGAGGAATACAGTCATGCATACCATCGCTAAGGAATTAATCCTCAACAAATTTAGGAACACATCTATTGAAAGATGACATACATAGATTTAAAGACAGATAAATGAAATTAATTCTTGAGAAGATGAAGCTTTTAGTATCCAAACCTGGATGATGGAAAACTATCAAGTCATTTAAGTTAATCAACTGTAAAGGATGTTTTCATTAAGTTATGACCTCATAAAAGCAGGCTTGTTGCAGGAAGAAAATAGGGCAAAGGAGATATTTAAAGTGGAAGATTATTACGAGTTTTGATTCTTCTCAAAAGTTACGCTTCCAAATATATCACACATAAAGTTGAGTCCTTACATAAAAGTGGATGTTTCTTCAATTTCTGTGTTTTTAGGCTTCTCATTCGGCTCAAGCATGTTACAAGTTTACCAGGCCTATTGTAATAAAGGGAAAAATATACAAATGAAAGATATACATATGTGAATATCTCTGTTTTGTCAAGGTCTTGAGAATGATCTTTGGCTACTTCAACGTCCACATTCTCATTTCCTTCTTCACCATTTTCGAAATCTTTGGCAGCAGCTTCATTGGCTTCGGCAATGTCAGGAAGATTAGCAGGTTGTTTGAGCTCCTACTGGGATGATGGAGTACCCAGGGCGTCGTAATCCTCACCATCACTAGAAATATTGCCCTTCTCGTTCCTAGAGGACTCCTTTAAACCCTTCTTCCATGCAGCTGTTGAATGTGTAGGGGATGGAAGAGGTGAGTTGGGAGGTGTAAGAGACTTGTTAAATGCACTTTCAAATGGATCCAGACTCATTTCTTCTGCTTGTTGAGGGTGTAAGAGACTCGTTGCAGGTGTGTACTGTTTTATAAGGTTAGGGAACGCAGCTGCAACAACACCAAGGCAAGCCATTCACTCAAATGGTTCAGCACACACTAGCATATGTAACTCTGTAATGGAACAACTATTGAGAACAAACCAAGATGTATTTAATCCAATGCAGTAACAAATCCAATTTTCTAAAGGGATAAAGGTACCAATTTGCTTCAGAAGTGAAATGAATCTTCAAAAACTACAATGGTGCAAGGCTAAACATGCCATGTCACCAATCCGATAGGACCAATTTTCTTCATATGGTAAGGTACCTGGACCAATCGGTCTTACAAGGTAAACTAACCTGCAAACTGTGATAGCATGTAGTATGATGAGGATGTCAGGCTCGCTTTGACAGTGCCCAAACAAAAGCTTCCTTTACCAAGATCATTCAACAATTCAAATAAAGTATTCAAATTCTTGAACAGAAACAAACTTTACAGAGAAACAGACATTTATTTTACATAGATATTTCAACAGATTGTTTATATCGATGATCAATGAACATGAACATTAATAGATCTCAGTCAGTCAGCAGAGACACGCCTACCTCAGACATGATGCAGTAGTGAACTACAGAAAACTTTAATTCCCGTCCATACAATCTAAACTTCAAAGAAAACTTATCATATCTTCAAATCATTAAGTGAGACTTTTGTTTTGCTGATCAGAAGTAAGAAATGAGTGATCGCTGCTAGATGAGAATCAGTTCATGCAGCAAATACTAACCTCTAAAGAAATGTAGATCATGCACTTTTATCCCTATTAGTGCTTGATTTAAAATTTATTTTGCAGTAAAAATGATTAGAAATTGTATGAAATTATATATCTTAAGAATAATTATAGATTACAACAATATCTTACAAATAATTTATAATAGAAATAAAACTAACAATGTGGATGACAATTTTTCTAGAAAACCATATTTAATTATATATATAGAAATATATATCTTAATAGTTGCGGCAAAATGAATGAAGTAATTTTAATGGTCAATATCTATTTACTTTTGCACTCTCTAAATTTAGTGTTTTTAGATGTTAAAGAATGATTATAAATGGAGCCCAGTTCTTGTTTGTTAAGTTCTCTTTTATATAGTGTAATACAGTATATTTTTCTCTCTCTATATATATACATATTTCCAACTTTGTAAGAAAAATTGGATTTTGATCCTCAAAAGTTCATATATATATATCCAATTTTGTAGGAAAAATTGAATTTTGATCCTCAGAAGTATCGAATTTGTGGTTGTCAAAATGAGCGAGTTCAAATTCCATGATGACCCTGCTTTTCTTCTGCCATTCCTCATTTGTTGGGTTATTGAAGAGGTTTTTCCAGTGGGTTTTTTGTGAATACTGGTATGCTCCTTTTTTAATATATCCTTGCACTTCAGTGACATATATCTCTATCATATAACTTTATGCATTGGATTTTATTTTATTGGCGCATACAATATATTCCTTTATTGTTACTTTTTGTTTTTTGTTTGTTTGTATTAGCCCTCCAACATATTACCCAAAGCATATCTTGCTATTAGCGTAACCATTGCTCCTCATTGGGATGCAAGTGCTTGTATACGTGTGTTGATATGTATGCACACATATACACCAATTACCAAGCAATCTATAGGAATGTTCATTCATTTTAGACAGCTTGGGTATATGTATGTATATATGTACACACACACACCTGCATTTTACCAATTACACAAGAAATACAAGATGTAATTCAATTCTAGGTAGCTTGGAGTGCACGGACACCTTCTAGACAGCTTTTTCCATATGTGTCATTGTGACTGCCATGGTAAACATGTATGCAAAAGGGAAGCATAGATAAGGCAGATGAACTGTTTGACAGAATACATTAAAATAGGTGTCATCTCATGGAACGCGATGATTTCATGATATGCATGAAACACATTTGTCGATAAGCCTTTAATAAATTTAAAGGAAATGGAATTGACAGATGTAAAGACAAATTTCATCACCTTTCCCAGCATTTTCCTGCCTGTGCTAAAATTGGAGTTATAGAACAGAGCACGGGCATCCACCAGAAGCATAAAGGATGCAAAATATGGAAGCAATATGAAATAGGATTGTGGTCTCATGAAATGCCATCATTGCAGAATATGTTCAGAATGGATTTGTTGATAAGGCCTTCAGATATATGTATGTCTAGACACACAAACATCCAAACAGCAAACTAAAAAGCATATCTTACCAAGGGGTACACTTACTTTATTTTTCAAACTCTCTTTATATTTTCTATGTTTTAGTTTGCTAGATAGCCATTACCAGATACACACACACACACACACACTCAAATATACATATATATACATACACATATGCATGCATATATATACATATCTACATACATACATATATATGTATACATACATATATATTACATACACATATGCATGCATATATATACATATCTACATACATACATATATATACACACACATTCATATATATATATACACATACTAATATCCTTTACATATGTGTGTTTATATACACTTTGCATATGATAAGTAGGAGAAACTTTCCACAGAATTCAAATTGTGCTAAGTATTCCATTCATTGCCATCAGAGATGGGTTTGTGTAAACCACTACTCATGAAATATGGGTCAATGAGTTTGCCTCAAAAAATACACAGTTAAATCCTGATAACCATATCATACTTTGCATATGTACATGTACATAAATATATATTTAAGGATTCAAATTTCTAGTCAAACATATGTATGTAACGGTCTACATGCACTCGGCTATATTTTGAAGCAGCTTTCACCAGGAAACAAGCCTAGAATTTGACAGTCACCCTTATGTATCATATGAAAATTTTAGGACTGTTTGGTTATTTCAATGCCCTAGTAGACATGCATGCAAAATGTGGAAGCAATCGTAATACAGTGGTATTTCCCACTTTGTAAGAAAAATTGGTTTTGATCCTTGAAAGTATCGAATTTGTGGCTGTCAAAATAAGTGAGTTCAAATTCCACGATGACCTTGCTTTTCTTCTATGATGCCTCATTTGTAGGGTTATTGTAGAGGTTTTTCGAGTGGGCTTTTTGTGAATACTGGCATGCCAATTTTTTAAAATATCCTTGCACTTCAGTGACATATATCTTTGACAGCTATTATATAACTTTATGCATTGGATTTTATTTTGTCAGAGCATACAATATATTCCTTTATTGTTACTTTTTTTGTTTTGTTTATCTATTATTATCCATTCAACATAATACCCAAAGCATATCTTGCTATCAGCATTATCATTGCACCTCATTGGGGTGCAAGTGCTTGTATGTGTGTGTAGATATGTATGCACACATATACATCAATTACCAAGCAATATATATGACGTACAGTCATTCTAGACAGCTTGTGGTATATGTATGTATATATGTACACACACACACACACATAGACACACACAACTGTGTTATGCCAATTAAACAAGTAATACAAGATGTAATTCCATTCTAGATAGCTTGGAGTGCATGGACACCTTCTAGACAGCACGTTCCAAATGTGTCATTGTAACTGCCATGGTAGACATGTATGTGAAAGGAAAGCATAGACAAAGCAAGTGAACTGTTTGACAGAATACATTAAGATAGGTCTCATCTCATGGAATGCGATGATATATACAGATACATACGTAAACATACATACACACACACACACATATGCATGCATATATATACATACAGATACATACATACATATATATACACATATGCATACATACATATACACATACTAATATCCTTTGCATATGTATACATGTGTGTTTATGTATAGTTACACTTCGCATATGTACATGTCCATAAATATATATTAAAGAATTCAAATTTCCAGTCGAACATATGTATAGAATGGTGTACATGCACATATTTTGTAGCAGCTTTCACCAGGAAATGAGCCTAGAATTTGTTAGTCACCCCTACCTATCATAAGAAACTTTTATGACTGGTTATTTCAATTCCCTAGCAGACATGCATGCAAAATGTGGAAGCAATATGGTGTACTCGGTACAATGCCTCAAGAAATTGTGGTTTCATGAAATGCCATCATTGCAGAATATGTTCAGAATGGATTTGTTAAGGTCTCCACAGATATGAAACTATATATAGATAAATAGATAGAGAGAGAGAGAGAGAGAGAGAGAGAGAGAGAGATGCATACACATATATACATATCCACAAACATACATACATACATATATATATATTCACACATACATATATAGACGTACACATAAGCATATACATTCACATATACATACATATACAGACATATATAAATATATGCATCACATATACATATATATATGCATAGAAATATATGCATACATATATATATTTTTATATTTGTGCATACACAGTTAGAGCCTACAACACCATGGTGATATTCTGAGTCTCTTATCTGGGAGGTCTTGTGTTCGAGTCTACTCGAGCTTAACACATAATAATAATTAATTTCAACAAATAAAAAATAATAATAAATAACAAATAATCTAGGCTTTGGCCCATTATCAATCAAAGAAAAAATTGTGCATACACATACATACATGATGCATATATATCCATACTTATATCCTTTACATATGTCTGTATATATATGTATGTATGTATATATATACATAATCTACATATCTACATATGCATAGATATATATTTAAGAATTCAAATTTCTAGTCAAATATATTGCATAGAACGGTGTACATGAACTGAGCTATATTTGGTAGCACTTTCACCAGGAAACAAGCCTAGAATTTGATAGTCACCCCTACCTATCATATGACAATTTTATGACGGTTTTGTTATTTTAATGCCTTCCATTTAAGGTTTTGAGAAAATTGTTAATTACCAAAATATATTGATAAGTAGGAGATATTTTCGACAAGTCAAATTGTGATATTGCTATTAGGATATAACTGATTGACCCATATTTCATGAGTACTGGTTCACTGAACCCATCTCTCATGAGAATGAATGGAACACGTCGCACTCATTGTATCTAGGTGATGCTTGTAGAGGTGAAGCACCAGGACTTCCCGAGAGGTCACCCATCCCAATCCTACTCCAGCACGAGCACACTTAACTATGGAGTTTCCTCCATGGTTAAACCCACTCTGCTTGCAACCCCATTTGCAAAACTTCCACCAAGTGTTGTGCCTTATGAACCATTCATTAGAAAGCCCCTTGAGCTCATCAATTGATAAGTCGGAGATATTTTCCACAAGTCAAATTGTGATATTGCTATCATGATTTAATTGTGTGAATTTTTAGTCAAACTGATTGACCCATATTTGATGAGTAGTGGTTCACCGATCTCTCGTGAGAATGAATGGAACACTTAACACTCATTGGATCTAGGTGATGCTCACAGAGGTGAAGCACTGGGACTTCCTGGGAGGTCACCCATCCCAATACTACTCCAGCTTGAGCGTGCTTAACTACGGAGTTTCCTCCACATTTAAACCCACTCTGCTTGCAACCCCATTTGCAAAACCTTCACCAAGTGTTGTGCCTTATGAATAATTCAATATAAGATCTTATATGTGTGTCTGTGTGTGTGCATATCTCCATACATGTATGTGTAGACATACATACAAATATGCATATACATACATATATACAAATATACATATACAAACATACATACAAATATACATATACATACGAATATACTTTGCATATGTAAATGTGCGTGCGCGCGCGCACATACACACACACAAGAATTGAAAATTCTTGTCAAACATATTGTATATAACAGTGCCGTATTTTGTAGCAGCTTTCACCCAGAAATCGACCTAGAATTTGATGGTCACTCTTACCTTTCATATGAAAATTTTATGATGATTTGAACTTTGGTCCTTTCAATGCCTTTGCATTTGATGTTTTAAGAGAAATGTTGATTCCCACATACCTGTAGTACTAATCTCATATGTCTATATGATTGGATCATTAATGAACTTATCCAATTCATGTCATTATGACTACCAAATATATGCAACTATTATTTCTTTAGGAAAAAAAGAATGTAACAGAAAACAATTATCAAGTCACTTTAGTACATTTTAATTCCCTAACCACCGCATTTTGTTTAAGTTTGCTACTAATTTTAATATAAAAGTGTCATTATGACGATCAAATATATGCAGCTATTATTTCTTTAGAAAAAAATAAAGAATGTAACAGAAAACAATTATCAAGTCACTTTAGTACCTTTTAATTATCTAAGCACAGCATTTTGTATAGGTTTGCTACTAATTTTAATATAAAAGTGGTATGCATCAATTATGATAGTAGTTGTCAAAGTTGCAGCATTGTATATACATATTTTTGGTTTCACAGCTGTATGTACTTCGCTTTCCACAATTTTCTTATAAATATAAATGCGTTTATAGATGCCTTTTTTTCATGGTAGGACAACCTCATAGGATACAAAGATGGCAAGAAGCCAGAGAATTTGGAAAAGAGATATCCATCAAAGTCACCACATTCTACCTTTAAGACAAGTGACTCCCCACAAAAGCAAAAATGAAGACTTTGTTCCATGAATTACATGAGAAGATTTTTCTTCAAAGCAGCCAAGGCCTTGTTTTTTTGCTATTCTCTTTTATATTGTGTAATGCAGTATATTTCTCTAGTACAGAGGCATTTTCCGAGTTCATACAAAATTTTGAATTTGAACTTCAAAAAGTATCAAATTTGTGGTTGCGAAAATGTACAGCGAGTTTGAATTCCAAGTCGGCCTTGCTCTTCTTCTTTCATGCCATCATTTTTAGCATTATCATAGAGGTTCTTCCAGTGGGTTTTTTTGTGAGCACTGGCATACCCATGTTTCTTAAATATCCTTGTACTTCACTGACATATATCTTGAAAGCTATTATATAACATCATGTGTTGGATTTTGTCTTGTTGACCAGACAAAATATTCCTTTGCTGTTACTCTTTAAAAAATAAAATCATTATTAGCCCTCCAATATATTACCCAAATCATGTCTTGCTATAGGCATAACCATTGCACCTCATTGGTGTGCAAGTGCTAGTATACACGTGTGTAGATATGTATGCACAATGCATACATATACACTACTTACCAAACGATATCTAGGAAGTACATTCATTCAAGACAGCTTTGTTCAAATGTGTCATTGCGACTGTCCCAGTAAACATGTACTCAAAAGGGAAGCATAGATAAGAACAGAACTGTTTGACAGAATGTCTCAAAAGAGGTGTGAAAACTGAGTAATAATATTAGGCAGGACTTAATTTTGCATGGATCTTATTATTTGAACCATAGTTCAAAATATCTCAGATATATCTGTGATAAATCTATTTATTGCAATATTTTTGGGCTCCCGAGAAGTAACGTCAACTTATCTCAGATAAGTCATCACAGAGAAGTTTCAAAATATCACAGAAAACTTGGTAACATATCAGTGATATTTCTCTACTTTATCGCGATATATAGAAACCTTATTGCCCGATAGCCTAGAAAAGGGAAATACACATAATTTCGATTGGAAAATCAGATTTGGAGAGGAAAGAAAGGGCAAAGCGGAGAAAGAAGGTTTCATCAGGATTGACAAAAACGATCTTAAGTTCTTGATATTTTCCCAAGAAGTTTCTGACTTATCTATGACATTTTCCGACATCATTTTTTTTCCCTTGGCAATAAGTTGCCAATAACAATATTTTGAACTATGATTTTGAACGAATGGATTTTTGTTAATTAAAATACAATTAAGGTTTTTAAAAACTAATCAGATCTGCAATATCATTTTGATAAACAGGGAAAAAATTAACACAATTAAGGTGGTTTTAACTAATCATATCTGCAATATCCCTTTAACAAACAGAAAGGAAATGAGTAAAAATGTGACGCATAATCTACCATGTTTGCAGACTGCCACAATGTAGATCGGAGCTTAAAATCCCCACCGAATGCAATATAAATCTGCAAGATTTGTGATAACCAAGGACAAACCTGCGACTAAATTTTCCGATGAAAATGACCAAAAATGAGGTCTCTATAGAACCGCAACTGTCATGAGTAAAACGATATCCATGGCAGAGTGGGAGTGAGGATTTAAAAATGGGAGTAAAATAGTCGGAGAAATGGTGATGGGAATTTGTACAATGTGGCAAGGAAAAGGAATTGTTGTAGGTCACTGCGCCTAAACTTCAGGAACTAATGTTTTGGTTGAGCTGTTGTCTATTAATTTGTGCAAATAAAAGATTTATTTTATACTTTTTCCATAGTTTGTAAATTTGTAACATCTAAATTTTATAAATAGCATTTTATACATAAACATATCTATATACATACATATATATATACGTGCATACACATAGGTACATACTTATCCTTTGCATTATGTATGCGTGTGCGTACATAGATATTTAAGAATTCAAACTTCTAGTCAAACATGATATACAGAACGGCATACACGCACTCAGCTATATTTTGTAGCAGCTTTCACATCCAAACAGACCTAGAATTTGACAGTCACCCTACCTATCAAATGAAAAGTTCGATCATTTCAATGCCTTCCATTTGACGTTTAAATAGAACTGTCAATTACAACAAATTCAGACCTAAAATTTGGTCACCCTTAATTTACGATGGTTTGATCATTTCAAATTCTGTTATTTGATGTTTTAAGAAAAATGTTAATCCCCGCATACCTGTAGTACTAATCTCAAATGTCCATATGGTTAGACATCAAATGAACTTTTGATTCATCTCAGAGAGATGACCAAATATATACAGCTCTTCTTTCTTTAGAAAAAGAAAGAATGTAACAGCAAAAATCTATCGAGTCATTTTAGTGCCTGTTTAATTCCCTAAGCGCAGCATTTTCTTCAAATTTGCTACTATTGAGAGCGTAGAAAATGATACACGCACGGCATGAATGATGAATGGAAAAGAGGATGAACTTGTTTAGACACTCATAAGCTTCATAGCCTAAGTAAGGATTCACAAAAATCCTTACCTGTCACTCGTGTACGCTGTGCCAGTCATGCTTCATGGGAGTTTCTCCTCTTTACAGTATCGCCGTAGCGTTAAAAAACCGAAAAACATCGCAATTGAGGCCCTGTATACGATAGGTCCTGTCAAATTTTTTAAACAGAAATAAATAAAAACCATACACAAATGAAATTTCCGTTTTCAGGAGTAAATTTTTCAAAATTGAATTAAACTTAAAAATAATGTCGAGACAAAATAATTTATCATCTCTGCGATCTACATTTTACTTCAAGAATACAATTACCAAAAAATGGGCCTATTAGAAATTACCTTAGGAATCAGATAAACTGCAAAATATCTCCAATAACGATGGTAAAAGGAATGGAGGACTAACAGCCATTGCCCTAAAATGAAAGGGTTTGCATTTCAATACATAGCACGCGACTAAGCCGCATGAAACTGGAAGTAATATTGCTCGAAGGCTCGCCCTTCCTCAGATAAAAGAAGTAACACAATGTCACTGCTAAAATCCATTTACTGTTTCCCAGTCATTTGAGTAACAATGAAAGAATTTTAATTATAATAGAGCATAAAGAATAAAAAATAGAAATTGCATTCACAGTTCCGATACATCCTGCTCTCCTTTCATAACAAACAGTGCAAGCTTGGAAGAAAGCCACTTCGAACAGCCATGGAAATAGGGCACACAGAGAGACACAGGCTATTCTACCTCGTAGGCAAAATCCCTAAAAGCAAAATTAATCCAGTGTACAGGTTGTGTACAATTTTCATTATTATTATTATTATTGTTATATCGATACGAGTCGTCTTTTTACGAGGTTAAAATGCAGAATGACGCGTAGACAATGTGCTCGGAGACGTGGCAGAGGGATAGTTAGGCATGACTCTCATTCCATAAAGATCACTTTCAAAGAATTATAGGTAAAGATATTTCCATAGCAATTCAAAAGAGATATTGCTATATATGTAGTTTTTTTTAATCAATTTATTGGCTTTTTTTTTTTGAAGAGGAGGGGTGATGACGATTTTTTCCTGTTTTTTGATGGAGGGTTCAGACTTGCGAGGTAGCTCAGCGAGGCACGAAGCCTGCGAGCTACCAACCAGCGAAGGTCACCATTAATAGTTTTAGGTACCCGATACGGGCCCACACGTGCTTGAATATTGAACACCTCTTCAGTTAAGAGCCAAGGACTGAGGAGCATCCATGCTGCCAAATTCGCCTGGGGCACGATCCCAACCTCATCTCTTATGATGTCTATGGGCCTTGCACTCACCAAGACTTGATCCCTGGTGGGCTCTTTGTGAGCCATTCAACTTCACTAGTAGACCAAGGGCCCGTTGACTTATTTTTTATTTTTAATGAGAATGAATAAAACATTTACTATTCATTGTATTTAGATGGTGTTTATTCTATATGGATAAAGTACAAGGAATTTGGAAAAGGTCAGTCATCCCTAGTAGTACTAGTTCAATTTGATTGCGCTCAACAATGGAGTTTCCTTTTCATGGATTAGATGGAATGAGTGCTAAGTATTTCATTCATTCTTATGAGAAATGAGTTCATGCGAACCACTACTCATAAAAAATGAGTCAATGAATTTGACTCTAAAAACTGCACAATTGAATCCTAATAAGAATATAACAACTTTTAAAGATTTAAGTAACATCTATTTTATTGAAAAAATCTTACTATCATTATTATTATTTATTTTGTATTGGTAAAATATTGTTATTTTATTAATAATGGAAAAATATAGAGTTCACAACAACATAGGGCATGTCCTACAAAACATGTATCGTATCAAGATCCACTAAACCAAAAGAACTAAGTTCTCAAAATATCTCTCATCACTAACCGAAATTATAACCTAAAATTTGTGTATCTCAATCAAAATGATCCTTAGAGCACACATGCTAAACTACCCAAGCCTTGGCAAATACAAAAAAAAGAGTATCTGGACATAATAACCCAACCAAAATAACCTCAGACACTATATCCACAGGGTATTTTATGACCCTGGATTATTTTGTTCTTGGGCTATTATGACTAGGATATTTTGTTTAGGTTATTATGTCCTACAACCAACAAAAAGAGTCATTACAATCACCCAACTGAAATATTATTAATGGTACTCGATAGAAAAGCAAAAGACAAGTAAATTAAGACTATTGTTTCTTGGTTTTTTTCCAAAGGTCCATTGACCCAATATTCCTTCAAGTCTTACTCCACTTTTGGCTTCTTCTCTTGCTACTTGCATTTGATGTTCATTGTGAGGTTCTTTAGCTACATCTTAAATGTAGGCAAGTGGTTCTTTAGTAACTCCCACACCGTAGTCTCATTCTTATCCTTCCTTATTTCTTCTTAGTTGGATGTAGCATTTCACACCAAAAAAAGTTTTAAGAGTGGTTTTATTTCACCCACCTTCTACCAAAACCCCTCCTCCGTCATAAAATTGTTTCTCAATTGGGCCATCACTTAAATATCACACACTAAGACTTGATTCCTAGGCTAAAAGTGTTAAATAGTTAAAGTTAACTTATTTTTTCAAGCTTAATTTCTTCCTTAGTGTAGGTGGCTAGTTAGAATACATGTGTAATTCTTTCATTTATAAAAATAAGAGAACTGTTGATTAATCAATATAGCTAGACCAGGAGTAAATGGATGAATCAAGACCATTTATTTGTTGTTGTGAAGATATAAAAATTACCAGTATTTTTATTGAAATAAAATTATATAGATGGTTTGAAGATGTATCTTATTTAAAAATAATTAGTATACATAAAAAATAAATATAAAAATGGTATCTAAGTTTTAAAAAGTTGTCATTTTTATAACTATTGTATAGGATAAAATATGGATGATGAATAGGGTTTAAAATAATGCATATGAAAGAGACCCTAAGCTCATATTTTACACATACATATAGATTCTTATGATATGGAAAGTAAATCTAGATGACTAATATTGAAATGAAGAAAATAAAAGGTACTTACCTCCAAAAAAGAATCGGTTGAAAACTCTGTCAAACAATTTAAAAAATTGTCAATTTTCACAAACTTGAACCAAAAATTTGAGATCTTCAAAACCCATAAATATTTTTCTTTTCTGAGGGTAGGTCGACCTTGACCCTAGAAAGTCGACCTTGACCCAAAAGTCGACCTTGACTTGCATTGCTCCAATGAAAATTCTGTTTAAGGATCTCAGAAGTTTGCCGAAAAGGGTATCCAAATCTGAACTTCAATTTGTTGTTCCACACCTATACCTGCAAGAAAAAGGATTTTGTTTGTTGTATGGGGGGTTTGTCTTAGTCAAACCCTAGTTAGGAATCAACCTTGAGATGTAATTGAAATAAGTATGAACAAAGTAAATGAAACTATTCACCTTGCTTATGTTGAAATCCTTGTGGAGGATTTGAATCCTTGAATCCACAAGTATGGCTGCTCCAAATGAATGTAGAAATGTATGTAAGATGTCTCAAATCAATGGCATTAGATCTTCAACACCAATATTGAATGGATCTTGAATTAGGAAGAGGCTTGAATGGAAATGGATGAATCTTCAACAAGAGGGATCCATAGAGCTTGAATCCTTCAACGGCTACTAGTGGATATCCTTGATAAATTTGAATGCTTGAACTCTTGAAGGCTTGAATGCTTGAATGCTTGATGGATAGTAGATCTTCACTTCATAGAACTTGTGAGTGTAAACTTCATAATAGGTGGATGTGCAAGATAATGGTTAGGTAAAATGAGAGAGGAAGGCTCCCTTATATAGAGATATGGGCACAAACTTCTAGAGAAGGCTGACATAGGATTATTAAATCCCAATTAACCTTAAGCCCTATAAATAGACCAAGATTAAATGCAATATAAGAGTTTACCATCTCGGAGACCAAAACAACTGACCCAGAAGCAGGAAAACAATTCTTTTCAAATCTCGACATCTGAAAATCATGGAACCTTGAAATTTGGACCTAGAGTAAGGGACGAGGTTGACCTTGCCCTAGGTCAGGGTCAAGGTCATCCTTGACCT
Organism: Cupressus sempervirens; assembly: GCA_028749045.1. Taxonomy (NCBI): domain Eukaryota; kingdom Viridiplantae; phylum Streptophyta; class Pinopsida; order Cupressales; family Cupressaceae; genus Cupressus; species Cupressus sempervirens. The sequence goes on from CM053788.1 coordinate 14,126,024, forward strand.
AGGTCAGGGTAGAGGTCAACCTTGACCTAAAAAGTCATCCTTGACCCAAAAGTCAAGAATCTCAAGATTTTAGTCCAGAATGCTAGAAAAGTTCAAAAAGAAAGTGGAAAAGGGGGCAAAACAGGGGAAAAAGCCAGATCCAAGTCAAAAACTCATCTAAGGCGCTTGACATGACCCTAAACCACTTACTTAGAGGGCTAAACACTCTTAACATGGAAGTGCTTCCATTTTAAGACGATACAACTATTATTTTGGCTATTGAATAGTAATAGCATTGGATGTGTCAGATCTATTATGAACTACAACTACTTCAAAAAAAATTGAATATTGAAATATAAATATCTGAATCTAAATCACTCTATTGAATGTATAAATTAAAATTTATAACTAATCTCTTAACATATTTGAAAATTTGAACTTATAAAAAATTGATATATTTAAAGATATTTTAATGAAAAGAATTTAGAAATATAAAAAGGTTGAGTTCTTTGAGGATTCTGCTAGTCTTGATAAAATCATGAGCTACTAGATCATACTTGATGATATCCTGGAATTCCTGAAAGAAGGCTGGGGAAATCCATTCGGTCTTGGGGCTTTATATTCTCTCATAGAAAAAATTGCCTCCCTAACCCCCTCTTCAGTAACTCTTCTATTCAACTATTGATTCATCTTATCATCAACCATTGGGTTGATGAAATCTACCAGAACTTGTTCAACATTAGGATCCACCTGTGCTGGAGGAGATTTATAAATCTCCTGGAAGTACATTGTACTCCAAACCCTAATCTCCTTCTCATTAGTAAGTTCGACATTGTTATCATCGTGGAGTTTGTTAATGGTGTTCCTCTTCTTATGTTTAAAAGGAAACCTATGGAAGAAATTCATATTCCTATCTCTCTCAGTAAGCCATTGAACCCTGAGTCTCTGCTTCCAAAAAAACTCATCTCTCCCTATGACTAGCTTCCATCTCCCACACCATTCTTGTTCCTCCTCATGGGTAATAATGGAGAGCCCCCCCTTTCCATTCTCTCTTGGATCTCTTCTAACTTTTCTTCTATTTCCTTCTTCTACTTGAAATAGTCTCTAAATCATGACCTATTCCATCCCACAACCTCCCTTCTAATATTTTTAGGTTTTCTAGTTATTTGAAGCATGGTAGCGCCTTGGACCCCTATGCTCCACCACTGAGTAACACAAACTCTAAATTGGGGATGAGAGTGCCACACGGTCTCATACTAGAAGGATTTTTTTTTCTATTGGATCTTCAGCTCATCCAATTGAAAAGAAGCATATATTGATCAGAAACAATCCTTGGGAACACATGAAGGGAGGTGTTCCAATCGATAGAAAGAAGCACTCTATCCAATCTAACCTAAAAAAATTGTGACCCATACAATTTTTGTACCACATGAAAAGGATTTCATATAAATTGATATCAATAAGATCATTCCTCCTTAGAAATCCATCAAGATCATAATACTCTCAAAGATGTCTTCTAAATTGCCTAGCTTCTACAAAAGTCTTTCCCAAAATTCAATAAGAGATGCAACATGGATGCACCCATGATGCCATGCCTCCCACAACTTGTGCCATATCTATTTAGAGAAGGGATAGAGAAAAAACAAGTGTGAAACACTCCTTTGTCATGCATATAAAGGGAACAAAGAGAAGACCCTTGAAATCCTCTCTTTCGAAGGTTATCCCATGTAAGACATTTCTTTTGGGCCACTAACCATAAGAGGCCACTAACCATAAGAGAAAATTACACTTAGGAAAAGAAAAGCTATTACAAACCATCTTCCACCAGAGCATTTCCACTAATCCATGTCATTGTCTATTTAATCAAGCATATACTTGGGCAACACTGAACTTTCCTTTAGGAGTTAGACCCCAAACAATAATATCCTTGTCTCTAGTAGAATTGTAAAGCCTACCCATGAAGATATTAGTAAGATCATCCCAAATTTCCATGGAACCACCTAAAGGCCACTTATGTGGGTCTTTCCAGCAAGTCACATCCACCAATCCACACCTTTTGACATTCTTAAAGTGTTCCACCTTATTCCACTCTACATCTATAAAAATATGGCAAAGAGGTTGAAGATGGGGATGACTACAGAGAATGGTAGGATGACCATCCCAGGAATCCTTCCAAAAAAAAGCACACGATCCCCTATTACATATCTAGAAAAGGCCATCCTTAGTAAGATGATCTCCTTTTTTTAGTGTCGCAAATGAAAGAGCCTTTCCCAACCAAATCTAGTCTTGGGATATCCTAATAGTCCACTCCTAGAAAGTACTTTTGGGCAAGAATCTTGGCCCAATCCTGATCCTGAAAATTGCACCACCTCCAGTATAATTTAGCCGCTAGAGCCTTGACAAAAAGAGCCATACACATGAGACAGAGACCCCCTGTGAACTTTGGAAAGTAGACAGTTTCCAAATTGACTAAACTCCACTTAGAAGAGAGAAGGTTGTCTGACCAAAGAAAGTGTTGAGACAAAGCATCAAATTCTATTATAACAAAAATACGGGGAATATGCAAAAAACACCTTTAAATAAGAAGAGCCTAAACCATTGTCTTAAGGAGAATAACTCTCCTAGTAGAAGAAAGCCACTTGTAAGTCCAATGGCTAACCCTAATCCATAACTTGTCCAAAAGGTTCTGCCAATAATCCTTTTGTTGGGTTCCCAGAGCCAAGGGAACTACCTAATACATCAAAGGAAGATAACTAATCTAAGATATGAGAATCCTAGCAATCCTATTCTGAATAGGCCGAGGAGTATTAAATAAATAAATGGAAGACTTATCTTCATTGATTTTCTACCTAGAAGCTTTTAGATAGGTGTTTAAGGCCCTTCTAAAATTTCCTGCCTCACTGATAGTAGTCACAACCATCAGTCTAGTGTCATCCACAAATTGAAGATGAGAATACAATGGGAGATTATTATTTTATTTCTACCCATGGATGAGCCCTTGTCTAAGCTAAAATTTAATAAATTTTCCAAGGCCCTCCACCATAATGATAAAGAGGTAAGGAGATAGAGGGTCCCCTTGCTGAAATCCTCAAGAAGAAGAAAATAACTCTATAGTTTCTCCATTAATAAGAAAAAAAGGAGGGAGAAGTCACACAACTAAGAATCCAATCTACCCATTTTGTATCAAATTCAAAAGCCAAAATAATTCTACTCAATAAGTCCCACCTTCCCCGATCATAAGCTTTTTCCAAATCTAGCTTGATAAACATGACCTTTTCCTTGGAAGTGGCCATAGAGTGGATAAATTCCATTACAATTACAACACCATCAAGAATCTATCTAACACCAACAAATCCTCCATGCTCCTTAGAGATCAAAGTATCCAAAAGAGGCTTGAGCGTATCAAAAATCAATTTGGTGATAATTTTGTAAAATTACATAAAGCAATAGGCTTGAATTGATCCAAACTATTGGCTCAATCAATCTTTGGTATGAGAGCAAAAGATGTAGCATTCAAAGACTTGAGCATTTGTTTGTTTAAGTGGGATTTTAGGATGCTTTCTAAAACTTAAGTTTAATAATCTCCCAAAATTCTTGAAAAAATTCAACAGGGAATTGATTCGGGCTAGGGGCCTTACCTTTCTTCATACCAAACACCACTTTCTCAAGCTCAAATAATGATATTGGCTGTAAGAGATTCATATTCATCTCATTAGTAACTAGGCGGGGAATATAGTCTAAAGTGGTACTTTCCTCAATCATAAGAGTGAGATCCTCCCTAGAGAAAAGAGTGGAGAAGTATCTGATGGCCTCCAGAGAAATTTTCTCCTTGGAAGAAAGTTGTGCTCCAGTAACTGAGACAAAAGAGGAGATAGAACTTCCAAACTTGCGGTCCTTAATTGAGTTATGGGAAAAAGTCATGTTCCTATCTCCATCCTGAAGCCAATCCACATGAGACTTTTTCTTCCAAAAGATTTCCTCTTGTAGCTCCCATTCCTCTAACTTCTTAAGCATCAAAGACTCAACATTAATCAAATTCGAAGTCATCCCTTAGTCCCTAATTTGGCAAGTTATATTGTCCAACCTAGATTGAGCTTCCAACATTAGGCCACTTTGCATCTTGTATTTCCACTTTCCCTATTTGGATTCAACCACAACACTGTGAGTGGATAGAGGTCTTGAGTTTGAGCCTAGTTACATTTTTATTTATCTTTGAAGTAGTTTATGAGTAGAAATATTTGACAACCTCTATATTTTTTTCTCTTTTGTTTATTATTCATAATTCTAATAAGTTTCCTTTAGACAAGGTAATAGGCATTGCAACTTCAATGTCATTTAGAACACCCCAAATCTTGTTGAACTCAATTACATAGTGCAAATGTTTAGGATCGTTAAAAAAATAAAATATTATCCCACACCTTTGCATGGCTAAAAGAGGACATGTAAATTAACTACATAGTGATGCTCCCAAACCATTTTGTGAAAAAAGTATTCCAATTTTGTTTCCTCATGCCATCTCTTTTTCACATTGGGTATATTATTCTTGTTGCAAAATGTTTAAGAGGATATCAGGGATCATAAGGACCCCTAGCCCACTCTACCAAAATCTTAAAGGAGTAATCATTAGTGACTAATGCATTAATTGTGAAATTTGCCTTCCAAATTCAGCCCATTCTCATTCCCCTCATCCTCAACATAGGTTCATATTTTGATTGAATTTCACCTTGAGAATGAATTTTCATCTTATGCTCACTCATATCATGATTATGGGAGCTCATTTATACATTGCATTTCACAAAACTAAAAATTCAATAAGCACGTTATTTCAACCTAGGCCCTACTTTAAATTTTATTTAAATAGAACACTACATGTTATGTTTTTAACAAATTTTAAATTAATTTTTCAATCATGACCATTGAGGGAAAAAATAGATCAAAATGATTCAACATTTTTTCCTCAAGATTTAACATAAGGTCTAATTTAGAAATTGAAACAACAAAAATAAAATAGTCAATTAAAATTTGAAACATCATTGAACAAAAAGAAGTGCAATTAGAACTTATAAATAAAAAAACATAACAAAAAATAAAAATAGTTTAAAACCCCAACTTCTACCAAAAACCTCTTCAACAAGGTGAAAAATCACCCCTCTTCACTGTCTTTCTTCTTGTCTCTTTTCTTTTACTTGTAATAATTGATCTCACTCCTCCAATCACTCTTTTATGATCTCTTCACTCTTCTTCTTCTTCTTGGAAAAAATAGAAACGAAAATCTGAATCAAAATGAAGCTTGGATGGAATTATGTAGGCTTGGAAGGCCTCAAATGAGCCCAAAAACACTTAGGGTTCGAAGAGAACCCAAATTTCTTTTCAAATGTTATTTAAAAAAAATCATTACAAAAAAAACCTCCATCAAGGGATGCTAAGACATCCCTAGAACAATCAAGGAATGACTAAGTGTCCCCCTCAACATTCTAGGGATGTGAGGATGTCCTCACATCCAAACAAAGATTGGGTGGCTCCAAGTTGATGAGCAATACCATGAGAATATGGGAATGCCATCCCCACAACCTGATGACATCCTCATTCTAGGAACACCTAGGTTTATGGGGGCCTTTGCCCCATATTAGGCCTCACAAAAGAACTTCAATACATGAAATTGTATCTAGACAACATCTTGATAACATATGATCTATAAATAAGACAAATGAATTGAGAAAGACAATAACCAATATTTTGAGATAGTACCAATCAATACAATCAAAATAAATTATCAGGAGTAATTGAAATAGACACTAGAAATATTAATACATGGCTACTAAAAAACTTCACACAAATGAAAATTGTTAGACATAAGAAAATGATTTAAAAATAGTTTTAAACAAATAAGTTACAAAAATTAATTAGGATGTGTCTAAGATTAAACTACTCCAATATCCAAGAAAAGAAGTCGTCATTTAATCCCATAAGATGGGTAGTCAAATAGAAAATTACATTCACCTTACTTGACAATACTTATATGAATGACCCTAAAATCTGAACAAGAAAATTTCCCTAAAAACCATAATATCAAATTGTTATCAAGGTAAAGAAAAAATGCTTTCTACTAAAATAACCTTTGAAAACCATTAGAGAACGCTCTTAAATTTTCAAGTTTCATATCAAGCCTGGATCATACTTTAAGAATTCAAACTAATGAAGCTAGAAGAATGAAGATTGGATCACTCTTAAGTACAATGAAATTATGTTTTCTTATGATCATTATTGAATTCAATTCATAATTTTGAGAAAGAATTCAAAACAAAATTGATCAAGCTTAATATTATTTCAATAAATAAAGAATATAAATATGCCAAAGTTAACTACAAATACATAGTGGCATCAATCTACAAAACTAACACTATAATCTAATATGCACTCACATTCTATCGTTCTATAAAGATTTAATTTGAGCTCCAGTATTCACACCCTTTCCCACTTGAATTAGTTGATTAGATTAGTATATGTTTATCCAAATTACTAATATTTCTTTGTATTCAAAGATATTTAGTGGTTAAGTAATCAGAATCTACATCATTTTTTTCCATGGTTTTGTATGTTGCTTAAAAAATTTAGCTAGCAATATAAAGATAACTTATGGGTAAAAGTACAAAGTTGTGTCACCTTTCAGACCGACTTATTAGAATGACTAAATTTGAGTATTTCTATCCAAAAATTAATTTTGTTCAAACATATGATCTAGATAAATTTATTCTAGCTAAGTTATATATGGTCTCACACTTGTCCAATTATAAATCTCTATTAAATGCATGGTTTATACTAGTTTGTATCAAATTACTAAAGAAATATGATTATTTCATAAAACTGACGTTTCAATAACTCTTACTAGTTTTAATAACTTATAAACACCATTTTATAGAGCTCAAAGTCAAGAATATTTTCATATAGAGTTTATCGTGTTTCAATTAGATATATTATATTGTAATTAAAAAATATAGAACTATGTATTTTAACACTTGAAAAGATGTCAATTTTGAGAAAGAAAAAATATTAAATCATATCATTTAAATTTTTTTTATATAACATTCTAGAAGAGAGAGTCCTCTTCTAGAATGTATAATTTTTATTCTAGTCAAAATATATTTGTTTCTAAAAATTTGGTGGGAGATGAAAACTATCGATTTTAGGTGAGTTGAAATTTGGGTCATATAAAAGAGAAAATATAGGTCTAAAGCCAATTTTTATTTTTGAATGTTCTAGATATATATGTTATCTATATAACATAGTCTGAGATCGAAGTGAAATAAGTTTATTTCCATATAGTTTTGTGGTGGGAACTAGACCCCTAGTTTTCAGCAACTAAAATTTTACCTATAAAAATTATGAAAAATATATCAATTCATATTCTAAATAATTATTAAAAATAATAACCCTAATCTTGCTCAATTTATACAAATTTTATTAGTTTACTTCATTTACAAATTCTAAATAATAATACCAGCTTTATACCATTGAAGGTGAATAGTTAGACTTTTGTTAGCCTTTTCCTTTACAAAAGGGTGACACAGGTTTGTGCTTTTACCCTTATCTAATAGTGTAAATCAGTAAAAATTGACCCCTATGATCTAAAAGATAGATAAACAATTATGTTAAAACACAAAGCTTCTTATACATAATAGTTTAGGGTGAGTGCATTTCATCAAACTAGATCTTTTTTCTACTCAAAATCTATAATGTAGAAATTCAATTGACGTAAAGGTTCAAATAAAAGGCAATCATGATTTGTTGAGATTGAAGCATAAAATTTTGGGCAAAACCTAATTGAAGAGTTTGTCTCATAAAAATAAAAGTTACTTTATGGAATTTTTTTATTTAAAGTTTTGATTAAGTAAAATGAGATGAGGCCTAAACCCTTACAAAAGAAACATCAAATCCCAAGGATGGAGAAAATAGGTTCACAAGTCGCGACCCTTCCTAAAGAAGAACAAAAAAAAAACTTGCAAAGCCAGTTCAATACAAAAAGCACAAATGCAACAAACTATAGAAGCTAGCAAGTAAAACAAAAAAAAGCTAGCAAACATGAACCAAAACCAAAATACAATAACTAGCAATTCCACAACCATGAACTAGTAGCCAAAATAGAGAAGCAACCATCAACACCCAACACCACCAACACACAACACCCATACCCGCAAAGATAGAGCATAGGAAACCCAATTACCTCCATAACTCCTTGAGATTATCATGAAAGGAGGGCTACTTGGAGGGATAGGAGGAGGAAACTTGTCCCTGCATCAAGACTAGATTAGCATCCTTCTGCACACTCTCATCCTTGCTCTAAGGCTCCTCTTGCCTTTTCTTTTTCAACTTCCTCTCTTCTAGCTTAGCTTTCATACCTGCATTGGTAGACTCCATCTTGTTTTGGGTAGCAATTTGCTGGGAAACCAACTCATTAAGTTGTTCATCTAGTATTTCCTATGACTATTTCATAGAGCCAAGATTTGTAAGGATCTCATTCCCTTCCTCCTTTGAAGGAACCATGGTGCAAACTTAAGAGACATGTTCTTCCAAATGCTCTCAGTTATGTTCCCTAAGTCTTTCACAACCTCCCACTAGGCTTCATCCCTTCTATTACAAGTCCAATCCTCCACCTTCTTCTCAACCTCCATTAGGGCTTCTATCATATTGATATTCCCACATGCAATATGTAGCTAGAATAAGAGCCACCTAGTGAACACCTTAAGCCTATTATAGTAGATGGCCAATTCATCTTGAAGTGTAAAGAAAGGCTCTCAAGACCAACACAATTATCTTACTTTCTAGGGAGAAGACCAGGAGAGCTAGAGCGGGTAACATTTGGCTCCCTAGAATAGCTAAGTTTAATATTTAGAGAGGGAGGGAAAATATTTAGCTAAGTTTAATAGCTAAGTTTAATATTTAGAGAGGGAGGGAAAATAGAAGAACAAGGGGAATTAGGGTACAAGAAATGGGTCGGATGATCAAGGGTTCAATCTGATTGGGTAGCCCAAGAAGACCCTGAAATTGAGTCATCTGAAGTCTTAATTGTCTCCTCTAACTGATCTGAATGAACATCTTTTTTGTATTTGGTTTAGTGGTCAGGAAGCATCCAGAGGTCTCTTTAGGAGTCGAAAGAGTAATTGTAGCTCAAAAGTTCTGATAACAAATCTAGAAGAAACTTATCAATTCTTAAATTTAATTTAATTATATATTTAAACAAATTCAAGTTCACTATATAATCTATCTTGATCAAATCAAGTATTATATTTCTAAACTTTTTTCATTAAAGTATCTTTAAATATATTGAATAGTTATAAGTTGAGATTTTTAGAATATTTTGAGAGATTGCTCATAAGTTATTATACATCTAATTGAATGAAATATAAGAAATGACAACTTTTTAGATTTTATTGATATTTTTTGAAGATCTTACACAAAGCTAAAATAATAGTTATAAGAAATGACAATGTTTTAAAGTATGTAATATATATATGCTATTTTTAAAGAAAAAATGATATCTCACCAAATCTTTTATATAATTTTATTTTAATAAAAATAAAATGTTAGTTTGTATATCTTCACAATGACAAATTAATGTTATTAATTCATTCATTTTACTCCTAATCTAGTTATATTGATCAATTAGGTGTTCTCTTTATTTTGAAAAATGGAAGAATTACATATGTATTCAAATCTAATGAATAAATCACATAAGCAATAGGCTTTATTTGTAGAAGAGGAAGTTGTTCCCTACACAATATCAGAAGCACATGGAATGCTGCCACAGTCAGCCTTTGAGCCTCCTAGCTGCTTCCTATTTGATAGCACATTATTTACATTGAACTTTGGCAAAACAGTCTTCTGATTTGAGGAGATGACGTTTGTGCTGGTTGATGAGGACATGGAATGCTGCCACAATCATCCTTTGAACTACCTAACTGTGGGAAGACAGTCTTCTGGTTTGAAGAAACAAGGTTTGTCCTAGCTGATGGAGGACATGGAATGCTGCCACAATCACCCTTTGAATTGTCTAACTGTGGGAAGACAATATTCTGGTTTGAAGAAACAAGGTTTGTCTTGGTTGATGGAGGACATGGAATGCTAACACAATCACCCTTTGAACTGCCTAACTATGGGAAGACAGTCTTCTGGTTTGAAGAGACAAGGTTTTTCCTGGTTGATGGAGGACATGGAATGCTGCCACAATCACCCTTTGAACTGTCTAACTGTGGGAAGATAGTCTTTTGGTTTGAATAAACAAGGTTTGTCTTGGCTGATGGAGGACATGGAATGCTCCCACAATCACCCTTTGAACTGCCTAACTGTGGGAAGACAGTCTTTTGGTTTGAAGAGACAAGGTTTGTCCTGGCTGATGGAGGACATGGAATGCTGCCACAATCACCCTTTGATATGCCTAACTGTGGGAAGACAGTCTTCTGGTTTGAAGACACAAGGTTTGTCCTGGCTAATGGAGGACATGGAATGCTGCCACAATCACCCTTTGAACTGCCTAATTGTGGGAAGACAGTCTTCTGGTTTGAAGAAACAAGGTTTGTCTTGACTGATGGAGGACATGGAATGCTACCACAATTACCCTTTGATCTGCCTAACTGTGGGAAGATAGTCTTCTGGTTTGAAGAAACAAGGTTTTTCTTGGTTGATGGAGGACATGGAATGCTGCCACAATCACCCTTTGAATTGCCTAACTGTGGGAAGACAGTCTTCTGGTTTGAAGAAACAAGGTTTGTCCTGACTGATGGAGGACATGGAATGCTACCACAATCACCCTTTGATTTGCCTAATTGTGGGAAGAAAGTATTCTGGTTTGAAGAAACAAGGTTTGTCCTGGCTGATGGAGGACATGGAATGCTGCCACAATCACCCTTTGATCTGCCTAACTGTGGGAAGAAAGTCTTCTGGTTTGAAGAAACAAGGTTTATCCTGGCTGATGGAGGACATGGAATGCTACCACAATCACCCTTTGATCTGCCTAGCTGTGGGAAGACAGTCTTTTGGTTTGAAGAAATAAGGTTTGTCCTAGTTGATGGAGGACATGGGATGCTGCCACAATCACCCTTTGAGCTGCCTAATTGTGGGAAGATAGTCTTCTGGTTTGAAGAAACAAGGTTTGTCCTGGTTGATGGAGGACATGGAATGCTGCCACAATCACCCTTTGAACTGCCTAACTGTGGGAAGACAATCTTTTGGTTTGAAGAAACAAGGTTTGTCCTGGCTGATGGAGGACATGGAATGCTGCCACAATCACCCTTTGATTTGCCTAACTGTGGGAAGATAGTCTTTTGGTTTGAAGAAAAAAGGTTTGTCCTGGCTGATGGAGAACATGAAATGCTGCCACAATCACCCTTTGATCTTCCTAACTATGGGAAGACCGTCTTCTAGTTTGAAGAAACAAGGTTTGTCCTGGCTGATGGAGGACATGGAATGCTGCCACAATCACCCTTTGAATTGCCTAACTGTGGGAAGACAGTCTTCTGGTTTGAAGAAACAAGGTTTGTCCTAGTTGATGGAGGACATGGAATGCTACCACAATCGGCCTTTAAACTGTCCAACTACTCCATATTTGACAAATCAACATTATTGTTGTTTGGAGGAGTTGGGAGGTTATATCGAGCAGAGACATGAAGGACGACCATAAACATGAGGAGGAAAAAAAGCAGCGTGTTTATATTCACGAACACCATATTTCTCATTGTTGTAGCTTAGTATTTACTAAATCAATTGCAGGGACAATCTTAGATCAGTTTGTGGATGAAGAGTGAGATGAGATGTAGTAAATTATTGTAGCAATTTATAGGAGGAAACATAACTTACAAGCGTACCTCAAAACAATTTTATTCACTAGGGATGCATTCAAAGTCCTATGGCATATTGGAGATGAAAAAAGTGCGAAAACCTTTGCTTTAAAAGGTTTTTAGTAAACCATTTGTTATTGAAGTTCAAATAATTGACTGAGTAACTCTTCCATTTTGTTCAGAGTCAAACATGCATAATATCATATCATACTAGATTCTAAACTAATGTCATCTCAAAGAGGCCACGGACAATTAGTTGAGATATTACTGAGCTCAAGTGGTCTTGACCAATGGGAGAAGTGTAATATTTTACACTCCATTAGGTACTATTGACATTTAATGAAATATATAAGATATTCAATATAATGAGTTATTTTGTAGTTGAAGAACGAAAAGTTGTCTACATGAGGAATAAAACAATAGCTCCTCTACAACGTAATTCCTGCCAAATGCTGGCAGTGCAGTTTTAATTAGAGGTGTTACAGTTTGTAGTTTCTAAAGACACCTTGTCTAACATGGCTTTATTATGGTCTAAATGATGGTTTTCTTTCGTCCATTCTTAAATATCACACATTAATAAAGAAATTAAGCTTGTAAAAATAAGTCAATTTTAACTATTTAACATTTTTATTCAAAGAATCAAGCCTTACTGTGTGATGTTTAAGCCATTCGTATTCTTCCCACATTGTTAAGTTTAGACTCTATTTTTGAACATAGTGAAGGAAAAGGCTCTCACCAATGCATATAATATATTTACATGGCCAATGCATCTAATAGTTGATATTTTTGTACCTACTTAAAAATTCTTCTAGAGTTGAAAATGCAAGTTCCTGATGTTCTTGTTACAAGAAAAAAAAGAGAATAAACTATGATCCTTTTGGCTTTGATAGTAAGATGAATAAAGTGATGATCTTATGTTAGTTTCATTTTTGAGTGCTTGCAAAGGAGAGGTAAAGTTGCAGGGGATGGAGAAAAGATGAAGAGAATGATTATGTACAACTATCATATGATATAGTTGGATAGGTTTTGCTAATTTCTATGATACCTTATTAGGGTTTTTTAAGGTTCAATATTGTGGGTATGATTTCAAGCATGTCATTCTCATTGATCACTTTTAAAAAAAAAAAATTGGTGTGCAAGTCTCAAGATTTGCACAATAATTATAATTATAAGTTCAAATCTAGATTTCATATCTTAGGAGGGTCAAGCAATAGAAATCATTTTCATTGTATTCAGTTATAATTTACTAGACCAAACTTTCATTCTTATGGAATCTTAGATATGAAGGTACCCATTGATCTCAATGTTCTTCATTTTTTTGGCATATTTGAGAATTGCAATTCAATTCCATTGATCTCAATTTTCTTCATTTTATTAGCATATTCAAGAATTGATATTCAATTGTGCATCTTGATGATTTTGGAGCATCGAGGAATTGAATTTGAAGGAGATTTGAAGAAACACACCTAGTCTTCTAAATTTTAACTAGGTTCATGGAGAGAGAAAATATTTTATGCTATGAAGGTTGTGAATAATGTAGGGTACCTTTTGTCAAAAGCAATACTATTACCTAGATGGTAATATAGAGACTCTAATAGGAAGTCTCAAGATTGACTTTCATGTCATTCATTTTCTTTTGATGTTTTTCCTACATTAAGCTAGTTATAGCAAAGTTTTCTTATGTTTTCATAGTACATTATTGTTTTTGATGTTTTTTTCCTATGTAGCAAGTAATTTTAGGGGCTTAAGAAATAGGGAGGATATTTTAAACCTTAGCAAATGTATTGTGAATAGATGTGATACTAAACATCATGTTTGTCTTCACTTGGTCTAGTTTCTTTTTTTATTAATTAAAATATTATGTATCAAGATGTTACATTGCAATTCTCAATACTTTGTAGTGTAAGCCAAAACCTACATATTACTCTATTGGCTATACATTATTGGAGAAATGCTCATCTTGTATACCTTATAAAACTATACAACACACTAAAATAGGATAATTCAGCTCAAGATTTATCTTCTATAACCTAAATATTTGTTGGAAAAGAAAAATGGCTAAATAGAAGATAACAAAGCTGTTGCAATAAAGAAAGGATTTATTAATTGATACAAACTGATTCTAATACTTCTCATTTATAGAAAGCTTTGCATCATAGGAAATGTAGAGATCAACCACAAATCATACTCTTTACAAACTTTCATTAGCCTGCTAATTTTAGAGATGTGTAAACTTATTTCAAAGTTACAATTTATTTATAAAATGAAACAATGACAAATAAAAATAGACTCTTAAGTGACTAATGCTTATTTTTGGATTGTAATTTTTCAATTGCTATAAATTAATTTAGTTTTGACTTCTACATGTGTTAAGATCGATATTCTAGTTTAGTTTTAAAGAGAGAGATTAACATCTACCAATACTCCACCTTAATTTTGACCATAGATGCAACAACAATCATATAGTTTTAGATTAAGGTTAAAAAAGGTTTTGAAGGGGCCCTAAAACCCTTTACATAAAAGAAAAAGATAGACCATGAAGCACAACCAGGTTATACTAGGACCTGAAACCAACTAAACATCAAAACCAAGTTTAACAAGGACATGAAACCAAAAGATAAGACTAGAAAAAACAACCATAATTTACACTAGAACCTAGAGACACAAACAACCAGAAAAACTGCCCAGACCAGTGACCAACACACTAGTACCACAACCATCACACCTGCACAACAATCATATAGTAATTTTCTCTTAATCATTTTATTTTATTTGAACTTTATTAAATCTTTAAATTTACTCAAATTATTTCAAACTTCAAATCATATCTGATTTTTTTTTTGAATTTATATCAAATCTAGGAAATCTCATCACTCACTTGGGATTCTCTAACCACAAGCTCTTCTACACTTGATCTCCAATCCATTATAGGTTTGAGTGTGAAACGCTTGTATTTTCTCAACACCTCTCATTGAGCCACATTGTTAGTGCTAGGGATCCAAACTTTACTGAACCCTCTAACCTATTGCTTACCGAAGTTTAAGGATAATGCTTCGACATTTAACTGTATCATTCTCTTATCAACTGACAAATCCCATCCTCCTCTACTTTTTAAAATCACTTTTATTTTTTAAACATGATCTTTGTTTTATAGACTTCAAATATAATATTTCACACAATCTCTCACTTTTTCACAACATAAACATTATCTATTAATTTTCTATATAAAAATCTTCAATATGGAGAATTTAGATGACATACTATCACATAATTAAACTTACAATATCCTTTCTACAATGATGTTGCATACTCTTTTCACTATTAACCTTAATAGATCTCTGATGCTCCTTGGAGGCTCGAGTGTTTTTTTATTTCTTTTTTTACCTTCTCTTTGTCATTGCAAATATCTACAAACTTCAACAATTCCTTGGATCCAACTTTCTCTAATACCAAATGTTAGAAAAGAAAAATGAATAAACACAACATAATAGAGATATGGTACAATAAGAAAAAGTTGTTACAACAAAAAGAGGATATTTATTAATTAATGCAAAATAATTACAATACTTCTCATTTATAGTGAGTTTCACATCACAGAAAAATCAAAGATAAGACTCTTAAAAAACTATCATAATCCCATTGATTTTAAAGGTGTGGAAACTTATATTTCATAGTTATAATTTATTTCTAGAACCAAGCAACAAAAGATCTGAAAAAAGCTTTGAGTAAATGACTTTTTAATTTCTTGGATTGTATATTTCTAACCTTCACAAAATTAGTTTAATTTTAAAACCTCTACATGTATCAATTCATTTTGATGGGAAAAATTAATATCTTCTAATAGTATTTTGAGGAGAAATGGGAAAATACACTTTCATGAAAAGATCTTCTTTTAGCCTCTAAACGAAGTCCAATTTATTTCTCCTTTCTAGCCACTTTTGCTAGCACATCTATTTACAATGTTATGTTAGAAGTCATTAATTTAGTTATAGTTAAATAGATCTTATATGTACGAGATGCTAAAAATATGTCTAGTTTGTAACATATTTTGACATTTTGTAGATATCTAATGTCTTTCTAATATTCACCCATGTGTACTCTTACATAAAGGTAATTTTGACTTTAGGAAGACACCTTCTAAGGGACAAAATCCACTAACGAACTCTCATTCTAAATCAAAAATCTAGGCCCATGTACTAATAAATGTAATCATGTAAGTAAAACCATGATTAACATTTAATATTATGTTTGTATAGGTGCAATGAAGTAGAATTTCTATGGATAGGTTGGCCTGACGATAAGGTAATCTTGCAAAAGATATAATTTAAGACTAGATTTGGACATAACTGGTATCATTCTATCTATTATTATAAAACTTAATAATACGAAGTAATGACAAGTTGTCATCATGTAGTGCAAAAAAGTTAGTTATGATGCTAATTTATTTTGCTTCCTTTTGTATGAGTTGCATAAGAAATTAAAATGGAATAAATCATATATAGGGTTCGGTCTATTCTTGTCACGAGAAATCATTTTAATTTCTTAAAATTTCAAAATAAAGAGATGAACACTTGATAAATAAATAGGAAGTGAGATTTATTACAATTGAGTTATAGTTGTAAATATAAGTCTCTACTACTCATTGGGAATATAAGCCTTTCAAATAC